>SJYO01055746.1:1389709-1685011 GCA_006410555.1 Capra ibex
CATTAGTCTTTAGAAGGTCGAAAGGAATTAAAGAAAAAGATGAAAGAGTAATAAGCACATATCCTTACGTTCCCTAAAGACACACAACTAAAATATAGGACGTTGAGATGATATTAACGTCTCCTTCCATTTGAAGGTTTGAGTAAGATACTCCGGTGGTAGTGGGATTATGGTTTTGGACTGTTTCACAGTGTTTTTTCCTTTTGATGTCCGGTTATAGTGACTACTTGTATCTACGTTTTTAGGAGTTGTTTTAAGATCGTTAGTCTTAGGTTGTTGTGTAATTTTTCTAGTATGTGGTACTGGTTCACCCGAAATAGGGTCCCTACGTTCCTAAGAAGTTATAGGCGTTTAGTTAGTTACATTAAGTGGTGTAATTGTTTAACTTTTTATTTTTGGTATACTAATAGAGTTATCTACGTCTCTTCCGGAAACTGTTTTAAGTTGTAGGTAAATACTATTTTTGAGAGGTCTTTCGTCCTTATCTTCCTTGTATGGAGTTGTATTATTTTCGATATATACTGTTTGGGTGTCGTTTGTAATAGGAGTTACCACTTTTTAACTTTCGTAAAGGGGATTTCAGTCCTTGTTCTGTTCCCACAGGTGAAAGTGGCGATGATAAGTTGTATCAAGACCTTCAAAACCGGTGTCGTTAGTCTCGTCTTTTTCTTTATTTTCCTTAGGTTTAACCTTTTCTTCTTCATTTTGAGAGTGACAAACGTCTACTGTACTAGGAGATGTACCTTTTGGGATTTCTGAGGTGGTCTTTTAATGATCTCGATTAGTTACTTATATCATCTCAACGTCCTATAGAAATAATAATTATCAATGTTGACACTC
This sequence comes from Capra ibex, assembly GCA_006410555.1. Taxonomy (NCBI): domain Eukaryota; kingdom Metazoa; phylum Chordata; class Mammalia; order Artiodactyla; family Bovidae; genus Capra; species Capra ibex. The sequence goes on from SJYO01055746.1 coordinate 1,390,550, forward strand.
TCCCCGAAGAGTCCACCGTGATCACCATTTCTTGGGGGGACGGTTTCCTCTTCTATATTCTTGGCACCGAATCTAGGGGCCCAGTCCTTCTATGGGACCTCCTCCCGTACGTTGGGCAGGGTCATAAGAACGGACCTCTTAGGGTACCTGTCTCCTCGGAGCACCCGATGTCAGGTACCCCAGCGTTTCTCGACCTGTGCTGACTTCACTGAATCGTGTGTCCGTGTGGTCACTCGTCAATTTGTAAATCACATAAAAGAGGAAGAGGAAGGAGAGTAGAGGAGACGTACGACTAAAGTCAGTCTTTATAGAAAGAACCATAAACGGAACTATGTGAAATCCAAAAATAAAGGACTAAATAGTTGAAATTTACTTTAGGAAACTGAAGTTGAAAACATACTCTGTCACTTGTGTAAATGAAAGAAAGGTAAAAAAAAAAGGAAGGGAGAATTAAAAAGTCAACATGGTTTTGACGGTGAGATTGGTAGTGAAAAAGATCAAAATATAACTGAGAGAAGGTCAAAAAAGGTTTGAAGAGCTAGTCGACTTACAACAAGAAAATAATAAAAGGTGTTATTTTCTAGTTCTTTTATTAGAAGGAGGTCAAAAACGTAGAAATTTCACTAACAAATATCAGAAATAAGAACTTCCTGTCGGACGTACTTACATGGTAGAAATAGAATTTGAAAGAAAGGAACTTTTAGAACAGTCATAACGTAGACCATAAGTCACAACGATATATTTTTATACTCCAGTCGAACTGAAAAAAAAGAGAAATATTTGCACTGATCTGGAAAAGTGGACAGACGAGGTTTCTAAGAAATAGAAAATTCGGGTCATTGAACTGACCTTATACAGAGGAACTAGTAGGATCCAGAAAGAAATAAAGATAAAGTAACGTAATTGAAAAAGTAAAGTTAAGAGACACTTAGATGACACAAAAGATATCATAGACAAGTGAGAACACGAGGTAAAAGGAAAGTAAAGAAATTAAAAACGATAAAAAAAGAATATGTGGAAATGATTTAAGACGGTTAACTATTGAATAGAGGACAATAAGGTGACATAAAAAGGATGTAAGAAGGTAAAAGAATTACCTTACATAAGTAAATAAATACGACACGACCCAGAAGGAACGAAGTACGTGCGAGAGGAGATCAACGTCACTCGTCCCCCGATAGGGAACAATGTCACGTGCCCGAAGAGGAACGTCACCAAAGAGAACAACGGCTCGTGTCCGAGACCCCGTACACCCGAAGTCATCAACACCGCGTACCCGAGTTGTCCACGTCGAGGACCCGAAATCTCCGAGTTACGACCATCACGTGCCCGGGTCGACGAGGTGACGTACACCCTAGAAGGGTCTGACTCCTAGTTTGGGCGTAGAGGACGTGACCGTCTGTCTAAGAAATGGTGATTCGGTGGTCCCTTCGGGACTTACGAAGGTAAAGGTGTCATAAAAGATAGAAGAAAGTAGGTCAACTAGAGAAGTAAAACCTAAAAAAGGGGAGGTTTAAGTACCGTTTTGTACGAATCTTAAAAGTAGACGGGATACTATAAAATGTCTTCCTACATGAAACAAGTATTTAAAACGAATACAAACGGAAAACAGAATCTCATAGAAACAACCCTTTACTGATCCAAAAAGCTTAAAAACAATAGTGGCTTACTAAAAAACAAAAGGATGCGGTCTATAAATATTGTTGAAAGAACTCTTCCCGGTCAATCGTAAAGACAGGTGTCTCAAAGTCTTATGTTTCCAGGAGAAGAGTCTCGAATGTGTTTCGATCTTACGGAGGACTTTTACATGGAAGAGTCAGACTGAGAAAGGAGAAAAAATTTTCGAACTGGTACAGTACACCATACACCCTAGATCAAGGGACTGACCCCTAGTTTGGACCAAGACCACGACGTAATCCTCACGTCTCAAATTAGTGATCTAGTGGTCCCTTCAGGGACTTACAAAGGAGAAAATGTGACTTGAACAATATCAAGACAGCTCCACCTTTCATTGGACAAAGACGAGTCGTTTACCAGGTCGAACAAAGAGTCCTATGTGTAGAGTAAAAGTCCTTCACTTAAAAAACACCGTAAAGGACGTTAGACAGTCCCGACCCGAGGTGGGTGACTGCAGAATTTTAGAAGGGAGTCGGAAAGAGGTGATAAAGGACCTTCTCGAGACAACGAAAATCTTTTATGATTTTTACATGATCCTAGAGGAAACTTCAAAATAAGTTTTGACTCAAAAACAAAAATGAAAAGTAAGAGGAACCTATCAAAGGTCTATCTCCTCAACATTCCAACACAATGTGTCGGTACGTGTATGGGACCCTTAAAGTATGGGTTCGAAGTACCTTTCAAATAAGAAAACTTCTAAGAAAGAAAACGGAAAAATCAAAGAAACATGTCACTGATTTTTATCAAGTTCTTGTATAAGAAACGGTGGAGTTCCGTAACGAGTCGTACACCGTTGGACTAAATATCTTGAAGAGGTGACGTCTTAGCTACCAGGACTTGTACTTGAGTTTATCGTCAATGGACTTTTTAGATCTGTGTACTGAAAAGTGGGAGGTTAAACAGTCAAGAAAGTCCCACTTTACACCTGGAAGAGTCGGAAGACGACACAGACGACGAGTAAAGAGTCACCAACTCATCTTGGTGGGGTCTTCTTAGTAGAACCACGACTGAGATACCGAGACATGTCTGTGTCTCAGAGGTTTTCTTTCGTTGAATACGGAGGGGTCTAAGAAGGGACGAGGGACAAACTGGATTAGTAGAGTCTACATCACAAGGGAGGAGAAATACGATCCCTGGTCACCTTTTTCCCTAGTTGACTGTTGACTGTCCAACAAAATACTTAGTTTGAGAAGGACCTTCGTTTGGTCTATCGTGTGAGTTTGACTCACTAAACTCTTAAATTGTTTCTCTATTAATTACTTAGAGGACTCTGCCTTAGGAGACAACCCTAAACCCCTTTCGTCAGTTCCCTATTACGTCACGGTACCCCAGACACCATCAGACTTGTCAGAAACCGTAACTGAAACAAACCCTACCCTTACTTTTGACTGTAAAAGGTCAGGACACCGGTGACGACTCAAAAGGTTTAAACACCGTATAAGTCACGTCGTGAAAGTGTCGTAGTAGAAAATCCTAAACTTTATCGAGTCGACCTTAAGGAAGTTGAAGTGATCGAAACACACACCACAACGAAGGATTCCGGGTGAACTGGAGAGAAAGGTCCTATAGACCGAGATCTATACACTAGTGTGGTAGTACCGATAGACCCAGTACTTCTAGAAAAAACATATCAAGAAGACATGAAAGAACGGTAGGGAAGGTTTTCTCTCTCTCTCTCTCTCTCTCTCTCTCTCTCTCTTTACGGTTTCCTACAAGTTTGATAATGTCACGTGAGTAAAATGTGTGGTAGTTCCTTACGAGTTTTAAGAGGTTGACTCCTAAGTTGTCATGTACTTGGTTCTTGAAGGTCTACAAGTTCGACCTAAATCTTTTCCGTCTCCTTGGTCTCTAGTTTAACGGTCGTAGGTAACCTAGTATCTTCTTCGTTCTCTTAAAATTTTTTTTTACAGATGAAGACGAAGTAACTGATGTGATTTCGAAAATTGAGATGGTAGTGTTGTTTGACACCTTTTAAGAATTTCTCTATGGTCTGGTGGACCGGACGGAGGACTCTTTAGACATACGTCCAGTTCTTCGTTGTCAATCTTGACCTGTACCTTGTTGTCTGACCAAGGTTTAACCTTTTCCTCATGTAGTTCCGATATATAGCAGTGGGAGGAATAAGTTGAATATACGTCTCATGTAGTACGTTTTACGACCCGACCTACTTTGAGTTCGACTTTAGTTCAGACTATACGTCTACTGTGATGGGAATACCATCTTTCGTTTCTTCTTGATTTCTCGGAGAATTACTTTAACTTTCTCCTCTCACTTTTTCGACCGAAGTTTGAGTTGTAAGTTTTTTGTTTCTAGTACCGTAGACCATGGTAGTGAAGTACCGTTTATCTACCCCTATGTTACCTTTGTCACTGTCTGAAATAAAAGAACCCAGGTCTTAGTGACGTCTACCACTGACGTCGGTACTTTAATTTTCTACGAAGGAGGAACCTTCTTTTCGATACTGGTTGGATCTGTCACACAATTTTTCGTCTCTATAATGAAACGGTTGTTTCCAGATAGATCAGTTTCGATACCAAAAAGGTCATCAGTACATACCTACACTCTCAACCTGGTATCTTTTTCGACTCGCGACTTCCTAACTACGAAAACTTGACACCACAACCTCTTCTGAGAACTCTCAAGGAACCTGTCGTTCCTCTAGTTTGGTCAGTTAGGATTTCCTTTAGTTCAGGACTCATAAGTAACCTTCCTGTCTCCGACTTGGACTTCGAGGTTATGAAACCGGTGGACTACACTTCTTGACTGAGTAACCTTTTCTGGGACTACAACCCTTTCTGACTTCCGTCCTCCTCTTCGTCTACTGTTTCCTGTTCTACCAACCTACCGGAGGGGATGAGCTACCTATACTCACACTCGTTTGAGGTCCTCGACTACAACCTGTCCCTTCGAACCACACGACATCAGATACCTCAGTGTTTCTCAGCCCGTACTGACTCACTGACTTGACTTAATTTGACCCCAAACACTTACCGTCCCTCGGAAATAGTAGAGATTCGGACTTCCTTGGTTCTCTCCACCATCATCTCCTAGGGTGTCTCCCATTTCTCTTCCGAAGGACTTCCTTGACATCGGAAGTCATCTACCTACATTTGGTGTCTTCCTCCCTTCGTTCCTCATTTTTGGGTTGGAGAAAAGTGAGAGCGTAGAGGGTGTTACGGAGAGTGACTACTTTAGGTTAACTTTCGGTCTACCGTTTACCTCTGAAAAGTAGCTAGGTATTTTTAGTCGGAGAGTCCCGTTTCCCTTCTTCTCACCTCGTACCTAGACCTCTCCGTGTGTCTTCTATTTGTCGTGAGATACCTAGACGGTTAGTTGATTTGTTTTAAACTCTCCTTAACAAAATAAGACATCGTTTGTACAACGTTTCTAACGACCGAACGTTTTTCGTTTATACTCTAATCAGATTTCTTTTATATTTAGACTCGGAATACAGAAAATTTTCCGCTTAAAATCCCGAATTGTGTCAAAACGTAGTAGTACATATTCGCTTGTTTATTCACTCACTTGTTTATGGACATAGACTTTCGATTCCGTATCTTAATAAGTCTGTGTGGGTTACTCGAAGGAGACTTTTAGTAGTTCAAAAAACAATGGTAAAATAGGGCTTGGGGGAACCGGTGAAGAGTAAGTCAAAGGTAGTAGACAGGAGGAGAAAGGTGGTAATAAAATTAGGAACCGATAGACTGAAGTCGGAAGGGAGATCAAGACATGAAAGAGGACCCTTCCACAAAATTAAAGAAACTATAGTTAAAGGTGTAGAAGGGATCACTCTGAAGTTTGTTAAAGAGATCGAGTCGAGACAAAGCACTCGAGGCACCTACGAAGGACCTACAAAAATAGACTTACGAAATGTCCGTAGAATTTACATACACGACTTTTGGATCTTTTAATAGAATTAGAGAGGGTTGTAGAAAGGGGTCTTGTGTGTGATCACGAAAAAGGACATAAGAGTTTGAAGAAGGTGTGATACACCGGAGGAATTAAAACAAAAGGTTTTTTTGTCTATTTACGTACCTCCTTTACAAGGAAAACCCGTCTCTTTATTCATTTATAATTGTTAAAATTGTTACAAAAGATATTACTTCTCCTTTAGTCATTAAAGGTATCAGATACCCCCCTAGTCAAAGACTTTCCGTGTAGGGTCTCCGTTGGGAGTTGAGATGGAAGTAAAGGGTGTGTGTACCAGTATTCAGATACCATTTCTTTATATCGAGTACAGAAGGAAGGAACCCGAAGGGACCACCAAGTCACCATTTCTTAGGGGGGTGGTTTTGTCCTCTGTGTTCTCTGTACCTAAGTCAGGGAACTAGCCCTTCTAGGGTACCTCCTTCTTTATCGTTGGGTGAGGTCACAAGAACGGACCCTTTAGGTTACCTGTCTCTTCGGACCTCCCGATGTCAGGTATCCCAACGTTTTCTCAGTCTGTACTGAATCACTGATTTGCCGTTGGTTTACAGGGTGAAACCATAACATAGGGGGTGCGGATTAAAACTTTAGTTATAAAGAACTTACTTACTTATTGAGATGTAGAATACCAAGAAGGAAGATTGAGAGAAGTGGACGTAGGGATAACGACGAAGGAACTGTGTCTGGTAGTATGAAAGGGATCTGGGAAGATCTCCAGAAGAACAAAGGTTTATGAGGGGAGACGTCTAGAAAAGAAAAGTGACGTTGGTTTATGGAAAAATTTCCCGTTAAGACTAGGGTGGTAGGAGGTAAAATTTATTATTTCTGAAGGTACATGATAGGGAACAAACGACCTGGGTGTCTACTAAGACCACAAAAACGGGTTGTCACATGGGATGAGGACTTAAACGTGTGAAAATTCCGTCGTACGGGAGAGACCATGGGTGACCGGGGACTCGATTGAAGGTTAAACGACAAGTTGAACGGAAAGACCGGAGCTGCGGTAGGAGTGGATTGGTGAGTGAGTCTTGATGTAATACTAGACGAGTCGAGAAAGTGTTCGGAGTTTCAGGACCTAACATAACGTCGAAAAGAGACAGTAGGGTGAGGAGTCACGTCTTGAACCTTGTCTCGTTTCCGATTCGGCTACAGAAATTTTGAGTCGTAATTTTCTTTTGATTCTAGTAAAATAACCCAAGGTAGTGAAATGCCATTTATCTTCCCCTTTTTCACCTTTGGCACCGTGTAAAATAAAATAACCCGAGGTTCAGTGACGTCGGTACTTTAATTTTCTACGAACGAGGAACCTTCTTTTCGATACCGTTTGGATTTGTCGTATAACTTTTCGTCTCTGTAGTGAAACGGTTGTTTTTAGACAGATCAGTTTCGATACCAAAAAGGTCATCAGTACATACCTACATTCTCAACTTGGTATTTCTTCCGACTCGCGATTTCTTAACTACGAAAGTTTAACAATTTAATATCACGATCTCTTCTGAGAACTCTCGGGGAACTTGACGTTCCTCTAGTTTGATCAGTTAGACTTTCCTTTAGTTGGAACTTATACCTTACCTTCCTGACGACGACTCCGAGGTTATAAAAAGGTAGACTACACTTCTCGACTGAGTAACCTTTTCTGGGACTACGACCGTTCCTAACTTCCGTTTTCCTCTTCCTCCTTCGTCTCCTATTCTACCAATCTATCACAGTGGTTGAGTTACCTGTACTTAAACTCGTTTGAGGCCCTCTATCACTTCCTGTCCGTTTAGACCGTACAACGTCAGGTACCCTAGTGTTTCTCAGTCTGTACTGAATCGTTGACTTGTTGTCTCAACTACAGATAATTTAATTACTTATGAAATAATTGAATACAAATATCTCGTAAGAACTATAGCTAATTTGTCATGGGCCAGAGTACGGAGTCGTATACAAAGTGACTTCGAAAGAGTTATTTAAAACACTCTTTATATCACCTGACAAGAGACCAGTGTACCGTCAAAGTAAGGACAAATATAAAGAGAACATGTTCGTACGACGCCGACGACGATTCAGTGAAGTCAGTACAGACTGAGACACGCTGGGGTGTGTGCCGTCGGGTGGTCCGAGGCGGCAGGGACCCTAAGAGGTCCGTTCTTGTGACCTCACCCAACGGTAAAGGAAGAGGTAACATGTTCGTATGGGACCGTTATAACATGCAGACCAAAGTCTAGTGTTGGTAATTCGTTTATAGTGTTATTTCGTTCAGTGTGGTTAAAAAACCGAAGGGTCACTCATATTTTCACTATAAATATAATGTGACATCAGATAATTTACACACGTTAATTTTTCACATGTATGGAAATAAAAATTTTACAAACAATGTTTTATTCATTTATTAAATGACGACTGTTACAAATGGGTAGTAGACTCGGAAGTCGTTGGGTATCATCCTTGTAGTGTCTAGTGACGAGTGTCTAGTAGTATTGTTCATATTATTATTACTTTTCAAATCTTATAATGTTCTTAAGGGTTTTACACTGTGTCTCTGTACTTCATTCGTTTACGGTAACCTTTTTACCACGGTTATCTAAACGAATTACGTCACAACGGTGTTTGGAAGTTAAACAATTTTTCGTTCGTTTGTTTTTTGTGGGGTCATAGACACTTCACGTTTTTTTCGTTTTATGTTATTTCGTTTCATACGGACACAATGATCTTTATTACGGACATTGATGTTACCACTTGGAGACTTTAAAGATAAATTCCTCTAGTAATGGTAACCTTTGTAAACGTTTAGGTGGTCCGAGTAGAGGAACATAGATTCGTCAATTCAGAGACGACACAATACAAATTGAAAGTTGAGAACTTTTACGACAGGTGGAGGAAACACGTTTACATAGGTTGACAGAGGAGAATGAAAGTAGTCCAAGAGAGGAATTTCGACATAAAAAAGACAAAAGTGAACACTTAAATAGAGGTAACTTCGAAGGACTGTATCTTAGATAAACTCCTTCTAAACCAACTTTTCCTCTTTCTCTCCTTTTTTCTGAACAAAAATTGCAAAGGGGGAAAGTGGATCATAACCTACTTTAAAGAAATTTTAAGTTGATTGGACAAAATTTTATCGTGTGTGACGCTTTATGTGCATGTTGGTGTTACAGTGACATTTATATAAAAAGAATAGTCTCTTCCGTTATCCGTTTAGTTGGTGAGAACGTTCCAATATAAAGTATCTCTGTCGATTTGAGTGGGTGACAACTTAATACAATACTTCGGTCACTAAATTGTAACAGTAGATAAAACTAACTGTGGTTTTCGGAAGGTCCTGTCATTTACATTTCTGTAATCTTTTTTAGTGAATGTTTTACCGAACTATCGAAATTACTCAAAATTTTACGTCCTATTGTTGAATTAGTTTAGTCTGTCGAGGTATTTTCTTAATTAAACCAGTAACCGAGAAAAAGGTTTTACTGAAACAAAATGAGTCATTCCACTCTTAAAGAGACACTGATTTTATCAGTGTTACTTTAAGTCTTACTGTACCCGACCTTACCCATTACGTAAAGGGTTTCAAAGAGTCCTCGACAAACATAACACCGAAGGACTACTTACTCTGTATGTGAAAAAGAATTCAAAGTAAAATTACTTTCTCTTTTTCTTACACTTACTTTATATAATTTTTGGTACTCTGTGTGAATCTTGGAGGTAAAACCCATCGCCCATTTAAAATCTTTGGTCTTACTACGACTCTCCGATAAATACCCGGGGGTACTTTCCCCTGAATCTTTATACGGATGAGACGGTCTGATGTCGTCGGTAAAGAACGTCACAGTTCTCTTTTTACGTATGCCCTGTTATTGGTCACTGTCTGTCCTTCATGATGTAGTCAAAAACGATCTGAAAACTGGGTTTGAGGTCTTCTCTAATAATTGTCCACCCGAAGGGGTCATCGAGTCAACCATTTCTTAGGCGGACGTCACGTCCTCTGGTGTCAAACTAAGGACCCAGCCCTTCTTGGCGACCTCTTCCCTATCCGATGGTTGAGGTCATAAGAACCCGAAGGGAACACCGAGTCGACCATTTCTTAGGTGGACGTTACACCCTCTGGACTCAAGCTACGGACCCAACCTTTTTAGGGCACCTCTTCCCTTTCCGATGGGTGAGGTCATAATATCAGACCTCTTAAGGTATCTGAAATATCAGGTAACCCAGTGTTTGTCATCCTGTACTGACTTGTTGCAAGTGGAAGTGAAAGGAAACTGGGGATATCTTTACACTCGACTACGGGTCTGATCTCCGGAGTAAATTTTTTATGAGTAAAGGACAGATGGGTTCGAATTTGGGGTCTGAAAATCACATCGAGATTTGACCCCAATCCCTGAAGTGACCACCAGATCATCAATTCTTAGGTGGAATGTTACGACCCCTGTGCAAAAGTTATGAACCAACCCCTTGATTCTAGGGTGTACGGAGTCTCTTTAATTCGGACGTTCGACGTTGATGACTTCGGATATCCGAGACCTCCTCCCTTTCCGATGGGTGGGGTCATAAGACTGGACCTCTTAAGGTACCTGACTCATCAGGTACCCCAGTGTTTCTCAACCTGTGTTGACTCGTTGAAAGTGAAACGTGAAAAAAGTGTCCGAGACCTCGAGTGTATGCAGTTGATCTCTCAAACACGTGGTGTTGATCTCTCGGATACATGGTGTCACTTCTAGGGAGTACGGTGTTGATTCTGGGTTACGTCGGTTTATTTTTTTTGTATTTTTTACTTTTGTTTTTTGACTCCAATCAAGTCTTCACTCTAAATTCCTCTTTTAATGTATACCGGTCTTAAGGGGTAGTTGACATTTAGTAGGTGGTAACCATGTCACATCAGAGAACCCGAGTCGTAGTCTAACTCACCAGTCGAAGGTAAGTCAAGATTCAATATACTTTACAATATTGAAAGTTTTAATTGTTACGAGAACTCTCCGTTCGCCTTAACCCTGTCTCACTCCTTTCTCATCTAAGTACCCAGGATGGAGATTTAATAAACCCGGTGTAAGAATGACTACTAGTTGAATGGACGTGAAAAGTTTAATGACAAAGAAGAAGAGAAGGAGAGGTTTAAGAAAAGAGATGAAAGAGAGAGAGAATCTCAGGATCCTTAAAATAGAGGATTTAGGGACACACATCACGAACGGTGGTAGTGATAAACTATAACTGTACACACAAATAATTTACATCCAGACACAGTAGACACTCGGACAACCGAGGTTCTTCCTTCCCCGACACAGAGGAAACCAAGTGATAATACTAAAGTCGTTGATCGTATCACGGGTTCTCCTTGTCTTGTTTCATATAGAAGTTATTTACCTATTTATTTTCTCTCTGGTGACCTGTAGTGACGGAAACTTTCGAGATGAGAATCATTTACACCGAGTTAGTGTTACGTCACGAGATCCGTGGAAATAGTAAATGTTTCTCGAAAGTGTTTGTACCGGAACATCCTCACTGTCCGGCCTACGGAGGGGGGTGGGTGGGTGTGTGTAAGTGTTTTCTCTGACTCTAGAACTAGAGTCAGACACACTGAACGTGTGTCAACGTGTTGATTGAACACTGTCTTCGTCCGAAACTTGGGGACTGAATATTCGGACTTGGTTTGGTGGACCCCGAGGGGTATGGTCCCAAGGTGTATTTAAAAGTTGAATAAAACAACTTTAAGATGAGACGGGTACCGACGTTGTTACACGTTCAATTTGTTTTCCTTTTCGGTCCAAACCACCAAACGTGTATGTACTTCCCCATAACAAAGTCCAAACTTTAATCAAAAATTGGTAAAAAGTGTATACAACCCCTAATAGTGTCATTACATATAAACGTCTCGACTCCGGGATCCGAATTTAAATACCTTTCTGTTACCTTGAAGGGAGTCGTACCTCTCAAACTTTGTTCCTAACGTAACGGTCCCTCAACGAGACCTTTTGTATTCGTCGTTCGTGTAAGACAGAAAAGGAAAAAAGGTCACAATCTCAGAGGTATCTTAAGGTTCACTCTTTTCTCGGACGTCTCCACACTCCATCTTTAGTATAATGTCTAAACTCGTCCACTTTCGTCGTGTCTACTGTCCCCTCTTTTACCGTGAAATTACGTATTCTCATTAGAGGGTCCTAAACATGGTCCTACACAAGTTAAAATTGTTCTTCCCAAGGGTCTTCCCAGTCAAAGTCGTCGCAGTGCACTCCGGGGTCTCTTCTACCGACTACCCGACCGTATAGACTCTTACAACTTACACGACCCATTTCGCCTCCCCCTGACACTTCAGGACCCTTCACGTTTAATGTTTTGTTTAGAAAAAAAAAAAAACCAAACAAAGTGTTATCTACTGAAACTTTGTTTTTCTTTATTTATTGCGAACATTCACTCATCTTTAAATTCTTCATTTTGATTCACTATTTTCTAACCAAAAATGTACATCCTCTATGCGTCTTAAACATACCAAAGTACCTCTGTTCTTGAGGATCGAAGTTTTTTTCATGAGAAGAGCCGTTCCTCTGTCAATACTTGTTACTTCGTTGTACTGTTCCAACACTCCCCGAGTTCCCATCATCCGGACGCACTTTGTACCTCGTACCGTCGTTGTCGAATCCGATCGAACCCGACTTTTAATCGATTTTTAAATCTCTTTCGAAGGTTGATTCGTCACGATACTGTACCTTCTGAGACGATACACCTGACTTCGAAAAGATCCTGAAAGTAATCAGACAGGGAGAATTTGTGCGACCCGAAGGGACTACCGAGTCACCATTTCTTAGACGGACGGTTACGTCCTTTGTCCAAGTTAGGGACCAACCCTTCTAGGGGACCTCTTCCTTTACCGTTGCGTGAGGTCATAAGAACTGACCTCTTAGGGTACCTGTTTTCCCGGACCACCCGATGTCAAGTGCGTCAGTGTCTTCTCAGCCTGTGTTGAATCTCTGATTTGTTGTCGAATTTGTGCTAGGTCCGTTGATTCGATGGTAAGTAACTTATGGTATCACCCATATCCATCTTTAAGTTTGAAAGAAAGTAAAACATAATTTATTTATTTTAATCTACTAGAGAAATTTTTTCTTCGGATGTAAACTTTGATTACTAAAACATAACACAGACTGTATCTTCGTGAGAGATTTACTGTATAATTTCCTTTTTTTACAAATCCCGTTGTTTGACATAAGATAAAGTCTCAGTTACTACTAGACACCCCTGATAACTGTTCTACCTAATACAAAACACGACTCGTCTTAAGTTCTGTAATAAATGGCCTTTTCTTCAAGGTCAAAGGAAATACACGATGAACGTATAACCCTATAAAAAGAGTAATTATCTTAAATTCAAAAAAAGCTCAAATCTCAAAATTTTGAGGGGTCTTTGAAACTCGGTAGTGACTCATTAGGTAGTTTTTAGCTCTTCGTGATTTTCAAGACACTGATTATACACACTTTACAAACTTCTATTCTTTCTGAGAAAAAACATTAATATGTGACGTCTTATGTCTTATCAAAGATGGTACACTTAATAGATGGACTCCTATGATAAACTTTCAAGATAGAACGTATTTATTGTCAGTTGGAGAATATCTTCTCTTCGTCACAAATGTAAGGACATTACCTTTAATAAAATCTTAGTAAATGTACGTTGTAAAAGAGTAATAATGAGTTTAGATACTTTCCCTTCATTTGAGTGTGTCGACCGGGAAAAGTCCGTCACTAAGCCAAATAAGAACAAAGTTATAACATCCTCTTACTTTTCCAATCTTAATGGAAAACCTAAGTCACACCGCAAAGGGAAACTACGGATTTATTTGCCTTTCGTTCACCGAAACGGTCGAAACCTGAGATTCTATCATTCCCTAAAGGGAACATCTCACAAAATAGACTTTAGACCATAAAAAGGTAGTACTTCGTAAACGTCGGACTTGAATTAGGAAGTTTGTTTCAGTTACAGAACACTGAAAAGGTCTATAACAGGATCAAATATTCTTCTTCGCTTGAATGAAATAAAGAACAGACCACACATACATACAAGAAAACTCGATTTTGTTAAACCCTCTACCCTACTAGATCATGTTTGGCTGGGACGGGATCTCTACCACTGAATCACCCACTCTCCACCCCAAGTCCTTACACATCGTAACCCAAGAAAAGAAATAATACCATTTTGAATACATTGTACGTTAAATAGTAAAATTGGTGAAGAATGACATGTTAAGACGCCGTAGTTCATATAAGTGTAACAACACATTGGTCGTACTGACAGGTACTTGAAATGGTAGTAGGGTTCAATTTTGAGATATGGGTAATTTGTTCTTAAAGAGTAAGACAGAAGGGGAGTTGGGAACCTTAGTGGTAAGATGAAAAACAGAAATACTTAAACTGAGAAGACGTGTAAGTACAACTACATACCGTTTTGGTTATGTTATAACATTTCATTAATCGGAGGTTAATTTTATTTATTTAAAAAATTTTTTCTTTCTCCCCTTTTTTTTCTTTCTTAAACGGATAAGACAAATTGAGTATATTCACTTTAGTCTTTTAGAACATTATAAAAAGTAAAACATATACCTAACAAATGAATCGTACAAAAGTTCCGAGTAATTAAACATCATACATAGTCCTAAAGTAAGGAAAAGTTCCGACTGTATCAGGTACCGTGTATATATTGTGTGAAACAAATAGGTAAGTAGGTAGTTACCTACAAATTCAACAAAACGGAAAACCGATAACTCTTATTACGAAGATAACTATGATCCGACGTTTATACATAACCTCAGAGATGAAACTTAAAAATCCGTATATAAATCTACACCTTAACGACCTAGTATATCATTAATATACGAATTAAAAAACTCTTTAACAGTATGACACTCTTACATATCAAAAATTGGTCATGAGGTCCACCAAGATACTAGTCCATTAAACCCTTTGTGTATAAATTGTCAATGTGTAACAACGTTTTGTTCGGTGGGGGTTTTACTTACCGAATTTCGTTGTAAGGAAATGAGTCGAGTGGTTTTTACCCACCGTCAAGACCTGACTCTATCTGAATGGACAAGAGACAATTAGATCGAGTGTGAAAACACAGTGAACCGTCCAGTCGACCCACGGTCGTCGAGGGTGAACCGGAGTCAACATACAGTCCACTAACAAGTCGAGAACCCACTCCGTTACTTCACTGACCCCGAACTTAGAGGGTTACCCGAACGAAAGTACCGTTGTCCCAAGGTGTCCTTCGTTCTCATCTTCGGGGTTTCGTGTTCGTGGATAGTTCAGAATCGAACGTAAAGTACACGAACAGGGTAACAGGTTTCGTTCAGTAGACCGGTTCGCGATTCAGTTGTACCTCCCGGGTGGTTTCCTACACCTCTAACTCTCCGTCTTTTCCTCGACTCTGGTCCGAGTGGAGTGGTGTCGGGTCCACGAATTAAGTTAAAAGGTTAATTAAAACCCAATGGACTCTAGAAAGAGGACGGTAGCGCTTAGTCTCACTTTGTATTACCAGAGACTCAAACGTATTTTGGGAGTCTCGAGGAACGGGGTCGACAAGTTTTACGAAAGGTCCATACACGAATAAGTGATTAAATTATTTATGAATAACACGTAGATGAACCTGGACCTTGAGCATATCCGGAACCCTTGGTTTGGTAGTCGTCGTGTCAGGTTCAGGGGTACCAAAATCCTGAATGTAGGATAATCACTACTTTTTCAAAACCCTCACTCTTATTTACACAAACCTAGGGAGTGTGTATAGGTCCTTCAAATTTTTTTAATTTTTCGGACCTCTTATAAGGAGTAAGAGAGTAAGACGTGAGGAAGCACGGAAATACTTATCGACTTATATTATCAACCCAATTAATCTTCAAGGTCTATAAACTTACGGTCTTCCGTCCACATTTTAAGACGTTCCTATACTCTTAACTGAAGTTTAAATATTAGAAACAGACTCTCTACCGAAACGAAGAGGGGAGGAAACACCAGAGACGTTCCGAAGGACCAATCTTGAAAACCGGCGTACCGATGGACTCCCTCCCGTCGACTGGAAATATCGTGTTTCCTGTGACTTCTCAGTGGATGTCCACTTATCACTACCTATAGATCCTGTCCGGAAAAGAAACGTGTAAAGAAAGAATTGCAACAGACATAAATCAGGACACCCTCCTGTCATCTTAGGACAAAACAAAACAAAACAAAATTCATCGTGTTAAAACAACCTCTCCAACTAAAAATATTTGATTGTCATAGACAATCGTGGACTTCTACTCTAGTCGAATTACGGGACGGTCGTCGAGTCTCCTCAACCCTGTGAGGTGTGGTTCTTGAACCGGTTTTATCTTTGAGTGACGTCCGTGTTCTCGAATGAAACTGATTCGTCGACTCGAAACACAGACCACATTAGTCTGTAGCTCCACCCCTCGATACTCCTCTAATGTATACCTTCCCAAGTTTCGGACGTGAAATCTCAGTCTGTCTACACAGGATTAATCATAATTGGAATTCGTTTACTAATTGGGCTCAGAGTTAAATAGACAGGTATTTTACCCTATTATTGTGATAGAATTATCAAAGTACTTTCAACCTTGTTAATTCTCTCACGTACATCGAGAGAATCGTGTCATGGACATCATCCGTGAAGTGATTTTATAATCAATTTCGACAAAAACATTATTTACGACAATGTTACATGTTAAAGTAGTGACGTTTCTTCACTGAATCCGAACCGAGAGTCCCAGTCTTTAATTCGACGTCCTTTACCTGAAACACTTGGTAAGCTCGTAGTCAAGTTCAACTCTATTTCTGTAAACACTTTGATTGAAACGGCAAATAAGTATCGGTCAGTCCATAAGGACAGACCCGATAATGGATGCTAACCTCGTTAAAAAGACATTGAACCTCAAAAGGGTTTAATCAGAAAGAGGTTGTTGTTGTTTTGGTCATGAAGTTTGTCATCCCAAAAATCTTTCTGTTGGGGGGTCTGTAGAGGACCCATCAAAAGGTGGTCTGAAAGACCTTCTTGGATGATAGTTTTACATTTACATAAGTTAGACCACAAAAGGTCAAACCTGAATCGACTTTCATCGTCGACGTGGGTCACCCTCAAACCCAACTCTCAACTGAAACTACCTACCTTTGTCCTCAAAAATACTCCATTCTTCTCTCTCCCCTAGGCCTATGGTCTTGGTCCGTTGGACGTAAAAGACTTTGTTAGGTTAAAGGGGTATTTGGACTCTGTGGTCTTTCCCCAGTCTGAGATGGAGATCCATCGACGACCTCCTAACGTTCCTAAACCACGGTCAATCTCGTCTCTCTATTTCTTTAATCCTCATCAAAGTCCTAGGTTTACCCTTTGTTTACTCTCACTTTACGTTTGAAAAGTCGGTCCAATATGCTCGTTGTAATCGACACTACGTGATACCTTTTTATGGTGGAAGGACAGGGGGTACACTGTCCTTCGACTAAACAGACGGACCTAAATAAAGTGAGACCCCGACATAAAAAGAGGAATGAAAACAGAGTGAAGGATGAAACAATATCCACTAGAAAGAGGGGGAAGTCCTTTAGTATTAAGATAGTGACACTTTTGACTCCATAGAAGTTCAAAGAATGATCAGAATCTTATAAAAGAACCCTGTTTAACGGTTAAAGGAGAAAAATACCTTTTATGATTTTTTTAAAAATTATCTCACTGGAACAAAGGTAAACGATAAGAAAGGTTAAGTAACTGATCTCGATCTTTTTACCTTAACTTCCTGAACAGTCGCACCACAGTTGTCGGTGTGACTCTTGTAATTTTTCAAACGAAACTCTCAGGAACTTCGTCGGGGTCACAGGTCGGTACTTCACTGTCTTGATTTCTGTGTCTCGTAGTAAGTTAGACTGAAGAGGTCCATGTTCGTACTCCGGACTACGTGTCAGCCGCGACTATTCATAAATAAGTCACTAACCTCCCTACCAGATACTACATTCTATTATTGGAACGGTCTATGTTAACTTTGGTGACCTCAATTGTGGAGGTCGTTCACAAGGAACCGTCGAGACGAGACCTGGCACAGAGGGAGGAAGGAACCTCGTGAGAGGGAGTCGGACTTTGTGGTAGGTAGATTTACCCACCGGGTGCCAGAGCTGGGATCTTTAGACCCACGAGTCACACACTGTCAGTGAACTTGGACACCGAGGTCTTGCAGATCCGTAGTCCTGACTTGTGGACCGGTGAGGAGAGGAATTTATACAGTCTCTAGTACGAGAGTAATCAAAACTTTACCTGTAAGACTCCTATAAAGATTTTCGTTGACGTTGAACCCCTGTCTAACTAAGTTAAGTAGTCGAGAGGATTTTTACTACAAACTTTCCTTATAACTCGACAGAGATAGAAGGGTTTCTTTAGATGTACCGGGAGGTCTCCGTCTTTCAAGAAATAGGGGACTACAAAGTCAAGTCTATTCTTGGAGACTAGGAACAGGAAGTTCAGACTCCGATGACGACAACCTGAGAAATTTCGACTCCTGTCTTACGGGGTCTTGAGAGTCCGACCATCCACCGAGGAACTTCTCTTATTCACGGCCGAATAAAGGTTCCAGTCAGTACTGACCTCGTCATTGAATACTCTGGTGTAACATTTAGTTGATATGAGATTATATTTTATTTTTTTACAAAATTTCTTTGAATGCCCACCACGAGTTATCCTGTTGTTACTACTCTCGTTACTTCGAAAATGTCACCCTTTTGAACTGGGTGTGTGTCTTAACTCTTGGTATCTTTGTAAAGATAAAATGACTACATAGAGAACCATAGAGACCGGACATGTTCAAGCGGGTGTGTAAGTTTGTGTTCAGTTCTGAATCCCCGTGTTTTCACAATCGTCACCTCCGATGTGACACAATTGGGGACCTCATTTTGTCAAAGTGACAGTCCCCCTGTCTTTTTGGTAATCTCTATAAGAGACCCATACATCAGGACATCGGACCAATAAAAATAGAAAAATTGTTTGTAGGGCTTATAGGGTTTCGTACTATAACAGGGACTCTCGTGAGGGAGTGAACATCAAATATGTTGACATAGAGTCTGATCAATTTGGACAAGACAAAAATAAATACATTACTATTATAAATGAAAGTAAAATACATATAAAATTCTTAAAACAAAAAATAAAACACATACAACATATATTATGTTAATAAAACACATGTTATAGAAATCTAACATAAAAATAACATATTATACCCCTACTACTATTGTAATTGACACATATATTTCTATCGAATAATATATCTGCTATAACAAGGTTTACGAAATATATGTAATAGTGGTAAAATGTCTACTCTTTTCTGTCCTTGTTTCTTCGATTCATTGAACAGACTTCTAGGTATCGACCGTTCGTCATTCCGACCTGAGATAGGTTCTAGACTATCCAGACCGTGAGTTCTGAAAATTGATGGTTGACGGGACAAGTTTCATCGGACTACAAAAACCTCTGACTCACCTCTCTCGACGTAGGGTTCCTTCATCTCTCCATATTCTCAGTAACTCTTCGCTTACTTACTGAGGTGACGTCTTCAGTGTAAATCCTGAATCTAGTAGATAAACACCGGGTCTGATATGAATCAACTAATTACAGGTTTGGATATCTTTGTCTCTGAAACTTCTTGGGGTCACTGGTTGACAGTTCTACCCAGACCTTCCTTACCCCTGAGGTCACGAGATCTTTACTCTTTCCTTTTCTCAGGTATTCTTCGTCGAGAACCCGAAGTGAGTCGCACCTGTCCCCCTTCCAGAACGGAGACTTACCCTCAATTTTGGTTCTTGTCATCTTTTCACTATGTTTTACACTTTTTTCATAAATTTAAAGACTACGTTTCAGAATATCCAAAAACACACAATACCTTTCGAGAGACATAATTCTCCTTCCGATCATCCTGTACCGGATTAACTTAACTTTTCTGGAGGACAGTCATCCACTCGGGAAGAAGTAACACTCGGTCATCTTTCCGAAAATATTATGACACCGGATCTACGAAAATCGACTTCAAGGTCTTATAATACCCATTTAATCCTCTCAAAAGATTAAGTAGAATTATAATAAATAAGTGAGTACTTGTGAATAGTTCACAAAAACTACTTGGTCGATATGAGATCCCCTGTGTCTTTCCCTATTCCACCTTCCCCAATATCTTTATTTTTTTTAGTAGGGGTAGGGATGTAGAGAGTGTCCACTCACCACCTCTGTCTATTCTTTTGGTTGTGGTCGAAGTACTTCACCAAGATATCTATACACTCTCTCAATGAATACCATAGAGACTCCGGGAATTTTGGAGGATTCCCACCTCTTCAACTAAGGTTCTGTCATGAAATTCCTTCAAAGAGAAACACAGAGTTATCTAGGCATCACCAGGTCCGACGACACGTCCCGTAGAACCCACCTCCCTCGTCGCACATGTACGGAGTCAGTACATCCACGTGACACTTGTTAGTCTTGATCCGTCGACCAGTGGGTGGAGGATACATGAGAAACTACCTCCAAAGTTTGGGTCAAGATCTGGTAGTTCTTGGGGTGGAGTATCAGACACAGAGTCATCCATCATTCCAAGGTAAAGATCTAGGAGGAGACTCTAACAGACAGATTGAAATATGATTTCGTGGACCTGTTACTTACATAATTTCGGTAAGTCTAGATGTTTCAATTACATTAGAGACAGTTTAATGGGTCCTGTAAAAAGTTTCGTGGTCTTGTTTATTAGGATTTTAATATATCTTGGTATCCTCTAGGTCTTGACGGTTTCGTTAACATTTCTTTTTCTTGTTTCGGGAGGGTCTGAAGTCTGTTATGAATCTTTCAATGTCATTAGTTTTGTCACACCATGACCGTGTCTTTCTCTGTAGACCTAGTTACCTTGTCTTATCTTTCAGGTCTTTATAAAGGTGTGTGGATGTCAGTTAAATTAGAGACTATTTCCTCCGTTCTCATATTTTACCACTTTTTTGTCAGAGAAGTTGTTTACCACAACCTTTTTGACCTGTCGGTGTACATTTAGTGACTTTTATTTTGTGTAGGAGTGTGGTGTGTCTTTTGTTTGAGTTTAACCGAAATTCTGAATTTATATCCTGTACTGTGGTATTTTGAGAATCTTCTATTGTATTCGTCTTGTAAGAGACTGTATTTAGTATGGTTACAAAAGAATAACTTGAGTAACTTGATGGTTACTTGAGAAGTTACTCAAGTCAGAGGGTTCCGTTATATTTATTTTCGTGTTTATTTGTTTATTATGGATTAGTTTAAATATTCGAAAACATGTCGTTTCTTTTGGTAGTCGTTTTGGTTCTGTTGGATACCTGACCATCTTTTATAAAGGTTTACTATACTGACTGTTCCCGAACTAAAAGTTTTATATGTTCGTCAAGTAGGTTGAGTTGTTGTTCATTCGTTTGTTGGGTTAACTTTATACCTAAGTAAAGTCAAGTCAAGTTAGCGAGTCAGCCCAGGTTGAGAAACACTGGGGTACTCAGCGTCGTGCGGTCCGGAGGAATCGGTAGTGGTTGAGGGTCTCAAATGAGTCTGAATACAGGTAGCTCAGCCACTACGGTAGGTCGGTAGAGTAGGAGACAGCAGGGGAAGAGGAGGACGGGTGTTAGGGAGGGTCGTAGTCTCAGAAAAGGTTACTCAGTTGAGAAGCGTACTCCACCGGTTTCATATCCTAAAAGTCGAAATCGTAGTCAGGAAGGTTACTTATGAGTCCTGACTAGAGGAAATCTTACCTGACCAACCTAGAGGAACGTCAGGTTCCCTGAGAGTTCTCAGAAGAGGTTGTGGTGTCAAGTTTTCGTAGTTAAGAAGCCGTGAGTCGAAAGAAATATCAGGTTGAGAGTGTAGTCATGTACTGATGACCTTTTTGGTATCGGAACTGATCTGTCTTGAAACAACCGTTTTATTACAGAGACGAAAAATTATACGATAGATCCAACCAGTATTGAAAGGAAGGTTCCTCATTCGCAGAAAATTAAAGTACCGACGTTAGTGGTAGACGTCATCCTGTGGATTTATGCATAAAGAGGTTTATTATGTATCTCTACTGGTTTTCCCTGTACTTTTGTACGAGTTGTAACGATCATAATCTCTTTACGTTTGGTAAAGACCATCATAATCACTCTACGATGGAGTCAGGTCAGTCTTACCGGCAGTAATTTTTCAGTAAATTTTATAAGATTTTGATTGTTTACGACCTCTCCATACCCCTTTTCTCTTGAGATGGTGTGACAACCACCCTTTCATTTAACCACGTCGGTGATACCTTTTATTATACCTTCAAGGATTTTTTTGACTTTTATCTCAACGACATACTAGGTCGTTAGGGTGAGGACCCGTATATAGATCTCTTTTGAGATTAGACTTTTCTACGTACGTGGGTGTCACAAGTACTTTGACTTGACTTTGTAAGAGAGTTAGTACAGACTGAGAGACGTTGGGGTACTTGAAAACGGATGGTCCGAGGGAACAGGTACCTTAAGAGGTCCGTTTTTATGACCTCACCCATCGGTAAGGGAAGAGGTCCCCTAGAAGGACTGGGTCCCTAACTTGGGTCCAGAGAGAGTAACGTTCCTCTAAGAAATGGTAGGCTCCGTGGTCCCTTCGGGTGTCTCAAGTATCATCGTGATAAGTGTTATCGGTTCTGTACCTTCGTTGAATTTACAGGTAGTCGTCTACTTATCTATTTCTACACCACCTACCTATCTATCAATTTAACTACTATCTATCTATCTATCTATCCATCAATCCATCTCTCTATCTCTATGTGTGTTTCCTTATCATGAATCGATATTTTTTACTTGATTGCGGTGAACGTCGTTGTACCTACCTAGATCTCTAATAGGATGATTCACTTCATTCAGTCTTTTTCTTTATATTTTTGGTAAACTATAGTGACTATACACAATAGATTTTATACTGTGTTCACTTGAATAAATGTTTTGTCTTTGTCTGAGTGTCTGTACCTTTTGTTTGAATACCAATGGTTTCCCCTTTCCTTACCCCCTCCCTATTTACTCCCTAAACCCTAATCGTCTAAGTTTGATAAAATATATGTTGTCCATTTGTTGTTTGAGGATGACATATCGTGTTCCTTTATATATATATACATATATATATATGTGTATGTGTGTATCCCTCTCTCTGAGACGACATGTAGTCTTTGATTGTGTTATAACATTTAGTTGATGTGAAGTTAAAATTTTTTACTTGTACCTATATATATATATAAGTTCGGTAAGTCGGGAAAAACACATTAATCTCAACGNCCTATTTACTCCCTAAACCCTAATCGTCTAAGTTTGATAAAATATATGTTGTCCATTTGTTGTTTGAGGATGACATATCGTGTTCCTTTATATATATATATATATATATATATGTGTATCTGTGTATCCCTCTCTCTGAGACGACATGTAGTCTTTGATTGTGTTATAACATTTAGTTGATGTGAAGTTAAAATTTTTTACTTGTACCTATATCTATATAAGTTCGGTAAGTCGGGAAAAACACATTCATCTCAACGGTTCCTCCTTTCCTCGATTATAAAGAACTTGTCAGTGATAGGAGATCCGTTCCTTCATACATGAAAACGCCACCCCCCACCCCCCAAGAACAATAAACAAAAATATACTAACGGAAATGGTCGTTAAAAGAGTGATTTACCATGGGCGAACGAAAATTAGTTGGTGACTCTTCGTAGGAGAAAATTCGTCTCTATTCGACCCTGAACAAAAGAAGACCCAAAGGCAAACGTGAACCAATGTCGCGGAAGGAGAGACTCTTCGGTAGGAAGTCGGGCACTATAAAGAGATTCACGGACCGCAGTGTCGGAGTGAGGGTCGACGGTGAGTATGGGATCTCTGATAGTGCTAATAAATGTAGGTACACTACCGAGTGACGGAAATCGTTTTCCTATGTATTGATTACAGAATCGAGTACCGTCGTCCGACCGGAAAGATCTCACGGTTATCCTGGGTAGAACCTCTCTCGGTACGTTTTACCGATGAGTCTGACTTGAAAATTGATTAATAAGTTAGTTGCTAAACCGTCCAGTTAGTTACCCTTTACTACATGTCACCCGACTTTAACTAGTGTGAAGTAAAGAGTAGTTGACAGTTCGGTTTAACACCTATTTCAGTATTCATTTCCTAGTAACGGGTAGTAAGAACCCAGACCTAAATGTATAGGGAAGGTGAATGAATCTGAGGTCCGACTAACTATTTTCGTTCATAAAATGTCTCCCTTGGGCATATTTTACAAATGGTGAAAGACTCTGCGCTCCCCTCCCCTCTTATCAAAGAGAAAGTATTTACTACGTTGACGTCGGTATATTACGGGATTGGAACAGTCCGTCGAGCCTAGACCTTCCGCCTAAAATTTAGGGTATTCGGTAATACGTACGAACGAAGATGTAGATAATGGTAAGGTAGTCGGTTTCCTGTCCTAAGGGGTAGCCCCGAAAACTCTCACACCCCGGGAAAGTGGAGTACGGAGATCTATCCGTGTACGTTGAAGTGGGTATCCACTAAATGTCCGTTAATCGTCTTCCGTCATCGTCTAAAGTACATCGAAAAGAGTTTCAATATTTATTTCCTATGTCCCTCCGTCTAAAAAGAGGAGTCTTTTTCCAAACCTTACTGGGTTCCTTACTTAAACCACTGAAATTGGTGACGGAAGAGTCTTCTACAGTATTTTACCCCGTACAAGAACTGACTCAACCGACTCTCGACGAGTTCGGGTGACGATCGGGTCGACCACCTTTCTCGTCCTGTGTCAGAGTGACATAGTGAGGTAGGAACACGGGGGTCGGGTCGACTGGAGGGAGGAACGTAAGATCCTTTGACAACTGAGGAATATTCTCTTCAGGAGACCCTGCACCTGTAGTCGGTGGTCCTTGATAGGTCCTACCTTAAAAGACTCTTTGTGTAGAGACACAATTTTAATAGTGTAAAGGGAGTGTCACTAAATACTCCGTCTTTCCCATCTCAAAAAAATTAGACATAAAACGTTCCATCCTTAACTTCCAAATCTTTGAACTCACTGGAGGGATCACAGGACTCCATTTATTGAATTACTGTTCCGATCTTAATTTGAGGTCTCGAGGTCCCGTTCTACGCTAAAAAGGGATTTGGTATAAAGGACTCAGTCATCTAAGGATAAATGGTCAAAGGAGGACGTATCTGTGTAGGAAATAAGAGAACAAGAGTTTTGGATAAATAGTTCTTGGGTGACACACGACACACGAATGAAACATAGGAGTTCCTAGAGTGTCAGATCCCTCTCTCTGTCTGGTCGTCTGCCCGTTTCACTACCGCACACTTCGTGGTTCACCAACCTACCTCGTACCCACGAATCCCTCATGTCTCCTTCCCACGGATGAAGTCAGAACCACTACCAGGTCGTTTCAGAAAGGACTCCTTTACTGATTCCGGAGTCCCTGTTCGCCCTCACTCAGTCCAACTGTTCTGAACGGTGTGCCTTCTTTGTCGTACACGTTTCGGGGTCTCCGTTCTACTTCGAAGTGTCCGTTTACCAACCTCGAATCTTTTATTCCATCTTTTCCCCTCTCTGGAGGGCCCAGATAATACCTCCTCGAGCATTCGGAAATTCACCTCGGTCCGGGGTCTAGGGTCGTCCTAGAAGGGGGAGTGGAAGGAGAGGGGAAGAGGGAGGGAAAAGAGGAAAAGGGAAGAGGAAAAAGGACCTCCTTCCTTCTAACTGAAAACCAGTTCGTGAAGAGTCTCACCGAAGTCGTCTTTTTTACGAAGATGGAGATTAATGTGTTATCACTAACGAGTACGTTTCTAAAAAAAGAGTTTTTTTTTTTTTTATCACTTCCACCACTTCCACTGAGACTTCCGACTAAACTAGTTCCAGTGAACGACGATCAGAGTTTTCCTCGACTCTAAACCCCAGTACGGACGATAGGGTCCCGAAGGGACCACCGAGTCTCCAATTTCGGAGACGGACGTTAAGCCCTCTTGGCCCAAGCTAGGGACCCAGCCCTTCTAGGGGACCTCTTCCTTCACCGTTGGTGAGGTCATAAGAACGGACCTCTTAGGGTACCTCCCTCCTCGGACCATCCGATGTCAGGTGCCCTGGCGTTTCTCAGCCTGTACTGACTCGCTGAAGTGAAAGTGAAAAGACAGGGTCGACGAAAGTACCGCCACCACCAAATCAACGATTCAACACAGGCTGAGAACGCTGGGGTACCTGACATCGGGCGGTCCGAGGAGACAGGTACCCTAAAAGGTCCATTCCTATGACCTCACCTAACGGTAAAGGAAGAGGTCCCCGAGAAGGGCTGGGTCCTTAGCTTGGGTCCCTAGATTGGGGCCAGAGGACGTGACGTCCGTCTAAGAAATGGCTGACTCGATCCTCCCTTCGGGCATTGTCATAAATTTGTGTGACGGAAACCAGAGGAACATACAACCACAAAAATGAAATTTTTGAATGGTCCTACGTGAGAGAAAGTTTAATATAAAAGAAAAGGTCCCACAAAGTGTAACTTCTTTTATTCTGGTAAGAGTTCGGAAATTTGACAGGATGTAAGTGTTTTCCGCCCGCCCCCACCCCCACCCGCACCCCTGCCACGCCCCTCCCCCGCCACCCACAACGTGACTTTAATCCTAGAAGTTGTTGAAGAATTTGCGGAGGAAAAATCGACTCACTTTCATTATCTGAGCATTAACAAAGTTTATGCTACACCATTCGAAATACTAATTCTGGAGAATAAAGACTGACTGTACTTACTAAGTTATCCTTTCTCAATCGTTACCGTACGTACCCTGTAATGTACGATGCTCAGCCCCATGGTCGTAAGTTTTTGATCTCTCTGACTCGGAAGAACATTATAAAGTCTCAACCACTCGTACTTCCCTCGTTAGAATCTGGTTCGACACACAATGTCTAAGATATTGGTCCTTTTCTGTTTTTCTTTCACTTCTGGTCATGGAGATCCGAGGAAGGGGTCGTCATTTGTGACCCCGTGGTCTGACACTCTCGGAACGGAAAGCAATTCAGGTACTGCAGTTAAAGATAAAGGAAGTTGTAGTCTTACAGTTACTTCATCTCGTCTCTTACAAAGGTGTCTATAATTTTACTGTCTCAGAATAAGAGGGAATTAACCTCTTGTCTCGACTGTCGATAGGTGAACCATACTAAAATTCACCACGTTTATGTCTACAGAGGTCCTCGGTCCTTCCTTCCTATTGGTACGTTCCGACCGGACCACCCACGGTTCCCGTGCTCCGCCGAAGGTCAGAGATATACCTCCCGACGACGGGTAGAGTCGAGACACACAGACCCTAGTGTTCCCTGATCCCTATGGGTCACTGGGTATAGGAGATACAAAAATTCCCTTCGATTTTAAGATTAAAAACGTAAAGAAAAGACATAAAAATTTGACCCTTTGAAGATTGGATGTTACAACATTGGGACCAAACATAGGAATAAAACACCTTCCTTCTCAGTATCAAATGACGTATAATAAAGTTCAGGTATGAACCCTAAAACATTTAGAGTTATTAATCCCTTTCTCTAAACCATAATTTATACCTTTCACTCAGAAGATTTATACCTTCGTTGCAATGTCTCTGGAACACATTCCTCTTCAATCAGCCCCTCATCCTTCTTGGGACCCGTACTCTACTCTAAAGACTCAGGATTATACAGGTGCCAGTTTCCGAATCCATCAAAGAAGTAGACCTCTCGGTTTCTAAACTAAGACTACTATAGACGAGAGAGGAGATTCGTATTGGGAGTCGGGATCACTTCAGGTACGTCGTGGAGTTCTCCCTCCGGGTGAGTCGTAGTTCGTCAAAAACTAAGACTTAATGTCCCGAGAGAAGGTCCTGCATAATTACTTATTCTTATTCTTGTAAGATTGTTCCGTGTCCTTATGTCTTTCTTCTTCCCTTCTTACTTTCAAGGTCTTTCTCGGTTCGAAACCTTTTTAAACCACGTGGGAGTAGGAGAACTGTAATCCTAAAGTAGACAAGAGAGGTCGGTCCAGGTTAGGGAAACATCTAGTATTAATGTGGAGAATAGTTGTCACTTCTGAGGGTTGTTGTCAATCCTTAGTCTTAGAAGAAGTCTCGTAGTCAGTAGATGGTTCGTGAACAGTGTGTGGTCCGTGGTACGGTCCGTGTTTATAAGTAAAAGAAGTGTTGTTGGGGTTCACCAGTTAGAGATCCCTTGCCGACGACACGTACCCAAACGACTACCCTTTACCTCCGACCTTTCCTTTTCGGTGCATGCACACGTTTTGTGTGTTGTTCCTCTTCGACCTAGTTGGTCCTGAGACCGAGGTTTTCTGAACTAGAATTAGTGTGGACTCTCCGGTTCCTAACACAGGATAGAAAACCCGAGATCCTTAGCCCGGAGTCAGGTTTAGACCGTAAACAGTGAGGGACCGGTAGGAAACTTTTCATTAAATTAGAGAACTTTCGGGGTCAAAAGACTAGACATTAACCCTTCTCGACTTCATGGACAATGTTCAAAACTCCTAATTCACTCGATCTATTAGGTATAGTTCATAAACACCCGTAAGTTATTTATGGTACTAATAACATCAATCAGGTAATAATACCAGAGGACAGAAGAAAGAGTAACTTGACGGTCTTCTTTCTCCGCCGTTTGGTAGGGCACTTCGTCCGTTCGTCCTTTAGTTCTTTAGCGTATTGTTTACTTTTACTGACAAGGGGTCCCTCGGTTCTGTTCTCCGACGTTTTCCTGAATTCCCTGTAGGTCCGTCGGGGAACCGGTACGACTGACCTGTGAAGCTCAGAAATTTCGGGGGTCCTTCTACACTTTGTTATCTTTAAGGGAACTCGAAGACCCTTCCTTTTTACGGTAGAGACGAATATGACAGGGTAACGTTTTTTTTTTTTTTTTAGTGTAGGAGACCTACTACCTCTCCCTCCTCTATATGGATCTAGAAGGGAGTCACATTAAGTAATCCTCGTCTACATGATCTACAAGGGGTACCGGGTCACCACACGTTGACCCCTTCCTCCTTACTTGTGTACCTGTCCTCGTCCCTACTCCAGGAACGGACGGACGACTCACCTCGTCTTCCCCGTCACTCGAAGTGACAGTGGTGCTTCACGGAACCTCGTGTCCGTGGGACCCCGTCCTCTTTCGGTAGGTCACGTTCCGTCTACTCGGGTCGTCTAAACAAAACGACGACACAGGAGTAGTGTAGGGTTTGAGGATTAAATTGGAATAATACGGAAACTATTCAAACAGAATATACAGAAACTCAGACAAAGACAAAAAATTTGACACTTTAGAGGAATACTAGGTACATTACTACTGTCTACACGTACGAAACCTCTCTTAAGATCACAAATTAAATATAAAAATCTCACGGATCTTACACCAAGATTCTCCGTAAACTCCGACATCGCAACATGGGTACTTCAGGTCGGGTCGGTCGAAACGAAAACGAAGACACAAGAATGGTGTGTTCTACAAACTCGGGGTGGTTTACGAGTGGTTCCCTCGGACCTAGAAATGTCGATTCCCTTCAATCTCTCGACTTTCGTCCGGAATCATTGAGAAGTCTTTCGAGGGGTGTGACAGGTTTTGCGGTAGAAGGAAGAGGTACCATTAAGAATTCGGACCGGACCTCCTTGAAGACGGTGGAAACATTAATCGGACTGAAATAGTCCATACTGGATTTAGTTTAGGGAATACTAATATGTCACCTTCACTCTTTATTTAAATTCCCTGATCTGGACTATCTGTCTCACGGACTACTTCATACCTTACTCCAAGCACTGTAACATGTCCTCTGTCCCTAGTTCTGGTAGAGGTACCTTTTCTTTACGTTTTTTCGTTTTACCGACAGACCTCCGGAATGTTTATCGACACTTTTCTTCTCTTCGTTTTTCGTTTCCTCCTTTCCTTTCTATATTCGTAGACTTAAGTCTCAAGGTTTCTTATCGTTCCTCTCTATTCTTTCGGAAGGAGTCCCTAGTTACGTTTCTTTATCTCCCTTTTGTTGTCTTACCCTTTCTGATCTCTAGAGGAGTTCTTTTAATCTCTATGGTTCCCTTGTAAAGTACGTTCCTACCCGAGCTATTTCCTGTCTTTACCATACCTGGATTATCTTCGTCTTCTATAATTCTTCTCCACCGTTCTTATGTGTCCTCTTGACATGTTTTTTTTCGAAGTGTTGGGTCTATTAGTGCTACCACACTAGTGAGTGGATCTCATTCTGTAGGACCTTATACTTCAGTTCACCCGGAATCTTTCGTAGTGATGTTTGTTTCGATCACCTCCACTACCTTAAGGTCAACTCGATAAAGTTTAGGAATTTCTACTACGACACTTTCACGATGTGAGTTATACGGTCGTTTAAACCTTTTGAGTCGTCACCGGTGTCCTGACCTTTTCCAGTCAAAAGTAAGGTTAGAGTTTCTTTCTGTTACGGTTTCTTACGAGTTTGATGGTGTGTCAACGTGAATAGAGTGTGCGATCATTTCATTACGAGTTTTAAGAGGTTCGGTCCGAAGTCGTTATACACTTGGCACTTGAAGGTCTACAAGTTCGACCAAAATCTTTTTCGTCTCCTTGGTCTCTAGTTTAACGGTTGTAGGTGACCTAGTACCTTTTTCGTTCTCTCAAGGTCTTTTTGTAGACGAAATAACTGATACAGTTTAGGAGACTGACACACCTAGTATTATTTGACCTTTTAAGACTTTCTCTACCCTTATGGTCTGGTGGACTGGACGGAGAACTCTTTGGACGTACGTCCAGTCTTTCGTTGTCAATCTTGACCTGTACCTTGTTGTCTGACCAAGGTTTATCCTTTTCCTCATGCAGTTCCGACATATAACAGTGGGACGAATAAATCGAATATACGTCTCATGTAGTACTCTTTACGACCCGATCTTCTTCGTGCTCGACCTTAGTTCTAACGGCCCTCTTTATAGTCATTGGAGTCTATACGTCTACTGTGGTGGGAATACCGTCTTTCACTTCTCCTTGAGTTTTCGGAGAACTACTTTCACTTTCTCCTCTCACTTTTTCAACCGAATTTCGAGTTGTAAGTCTTTTGCTTCTAGGACCGTAGACCAGGGTAGTGAAATACCCTTTATCTACCCCTTTGTCACCTTTGTCACAGTCTGAAATAAAAAACTTGAGGTTTCAATGACGTGCGTACATTCTTAATTTCTAAAATTTTAATTTTTTTTATTATTTTTTATTTTGTAAAATTTAGAATTTTTTTATTTATTTATTTTATTTTATTTTACCTAATGGTTGTTGTTGTTTTTTTTTTTTGTTTCAATGACGTCTACCACTGACGTCGGTACTTTAATTTTCTGCGAATGATGAACCGTCCTTTTAATACTGGTTGGATCTATCGTATAAATTTTCGTCTCTGTAATGAAACGGTTGTTTCCAGGTAGATCAGTTCCGATACCAAAAAGGTCACCAGTACATACCTACGCTCTCAACCTGACACTTCTTTCGACTCGTGGCTTCTTAACTATGAAAACTTGACACCACAACCTCTTCTGAGAACTCTTAGGGAACCTGACGTTCCTCTAGGTTGGTCAGGTAAGACTTCCTCTAGTCAGGACCTTCAAGTAACCTTCCTGACTACGACATCGACTTTGAGGTTATGAAACCGGTGGAGTACGTTTCTCAACTGAGTAACCTTTTCTGGGACTACGACCCTCCCTAACCCCCGTCCTCCTTTTCCCTTGTCGTCTCCTACTCTACCGACCTACCGTAGTGACTGAGCTACCTACACTCAGACGCACTTGAGGCCCTCTACCACTACCTGTTCCCTCTGGGTCGTACGACGCTAAGTACCCCAGTGTTTAAACCTGTACTGACTCGCTGACTTGACTTGACTTGACTTACCTTTACACCGTGAACTCAGGAAACAAGTGTCATTAGATTCATTATCTATAACGGTTGTAAACGACCTAGTATGTCTCTTCCGTTACCTTGGGTTAAGGTCATGAGAAAGGACCTTTTAGGGTACCCACCTCTCGGACCACCCGACGTCAGGTACCCCAACGATTCTCAACCTGTACTGAGTCACTGTAGTGAAAGTGAAAAGTGAAAGTACGTAACCTCTTCCTTTACCGTTGGGTGAGGTCACAAGAACGGACCTCTTAGGGTCCCTATCTCCTCGGACTACCTGACGGTAGATACCCCAGTGTGACTCAGCCTGTTCTGACTTCACTGAATCGTCGTCGCCAACCCAGTGTCTCTTTCGTTTCCTTAAGGTCTTTTTGTAGACGAAGCAACTGATGTGTTTTTGGAAACTGACACACCTAGTGTTGTTTGACACCTTTTAAGAATCTCTACCTTTATGGTCTGGTGTAAAGGACAGAGGACTCTTTGGACATACAGTCATTTCTTCGTTGTCAATCTTGGTCTGTACCTCGTTTCCTGACCAAGTTTTAACCCTTTCCTCATGCTGTTCCGACATATAACAGTCGGACGAACGAATTGAATATACGTCTCATGTGGCACGTTTTACGACCCGACTTACTTAGTGTTCGACCTTAGTACTAACGACCCTCTTTATAGTCGTCGGAGTCTGTACGTCTACTATGGTGAAATTGCCGTCTTTCGTTTCTCCTTGATTTCTCAAAGAACTACTCCCACTTTCTCCTCTCACTTATTCGTCCGAATTTGATTTATTAGTTTTTTGATCTACGGTTTTTAGTACCGTAGGTCAGGACAGTGAAGTACGTTTACCTTCTTTTTCACGTTTGTCACTGTCTAAAATAAAAGAACCCGAGGGTTTAGTGACGTCTACCACTGACGTCAGTACTGAAAGTTTCTGTGAACGAGGAGTCTTCCTTTCGATACTGTTTGGATCTACCATGTAATTTTTCGTCTCTGTAGCCAAACGTCTGTTTCCGGGTATTTCAGTTTCAATACCAAAAAGACCATCAATTTATACTTACACTCTCAACCTGATATTTTCTTTCAACTCGTGGTTTCATGACTACGAAAACTTAATACCACGACCTCTTCTAAGAACTGTCGGGGAACCTGACATCCCTCTAGTTTGGTCAGTTAAGATTTCCTTTAGTTTGGACTTATAAGTAACCTTCCTGATTACGAGTATGACTTCGAGGTTATGAGACCGGTGGACTACGTTTCTCGGTGGAATAACCTTTTCTGGGACTATGACCCTTTCTAACTTCCATTTTCGTCTTCCTTCACCGTCTCTTACTAACCAACCTACAGTAGTGGTTGAGTTACCTGTACTTAAACTCGTTTGATGTCTTTTATCATTTTCTGTCCCTTCGGACCTCACGACGTTAGGTATCTCAGTGTTTCTCAGTCTATACTGAATCACTGACTTGCTATTAAAAATTTTTTTTCATCACCTTCCCAACGACTTTCAAGAACGGGTCAACGTTAATGTGACAAATCTTCTAATCAAGGGAAACGATCTTTTTGGGTGGGACCTCCATAGACGTCGGGACCGTGTGTGAAATTTTTTACACAAACAGTGTAAATCTTAGCGGCAAAACAAGTATCTGTTTACCTCCCCACAGAACACAAAGTAAACGGAGTACGTGTAAGGACAGAGGAAATCTGAAATTTAACTGGACTTTTGATTTGTCGGAACCTTAGTCTGGTGTCTGTGGTCCGGCGTAACGGTCGTGTCATCAAATCGTCTTTCTAGGTCTGGTATACGATGTACTTTTAGAGAGTCTAACACAAATACGATAGTTTTATTACGTTTCTTGACTCGGTTCACAGGTATAATAAAACTACTACTTCTTTTGAAATTAACACTATTATTGTAACTCGTTTTCAAAATCGTTATCGAGACTTGTCACCTCACCCCTGTGAAAAAAGAATAACTTTATATCTTATATCAACATGTTATAACACAATCAAAGTTCATATGTCTTTTCACTCAGTCAATATAAAAAAGTCTAATAAAAGGTAATATCCAATAATGTTTTATGACTAATATCGAGGGACACGATATGTCATTTAGGAATAACAAATAGATGGAATATAATATCATCACACATAGGAAATTAGGGTACGAGGATTAAATTGAGGAAAAGGGGAAACTATCGGTATTCAAACATAATATACAAAAACTCGGACAAAGATAAAAAAAATTGACACTTCAGTGGAATACCAGGTACATTACTACTGACCATACGAAACCTCTCTTAAGAGACAAATTAATCATAAAAATTTCACGGATCTTACACCAAGATTCTCCATAAGCTCCGACACCACAACGTGAGTACTCCGTCAAGCATAAAAGTGAAGGAAGACTAATATAATTATCAAGATAACAAACCCTCTCTCCCCGGTTACCACAAGTACGGTACAGAGGATTATTTACGTAATCAATTTTTTTTTGATTATTTGAACCACACTTTTGTGTTCTTAGTAAACGATGATAATAGAGAGTCAACACTCCAAACTGATCTAGGTCTAGTTGTCTAGAGGTAGTTCTGGCAATAATACTAAGTATACTAATGTCAGTCTCAGACCTCGACCTTAGTAATTTTCGTGAGACTGTAGAGACCTCCGACTACTACCGAAACCCGACCCTGGAGTCATCCTGGGCAACCGGTCTTGTGGTTGTTTACCGGAGAAGGACAACGGACCCGAAGGAGTATCGTAACGACGACCCAGGGTTCCAGTTCATAGGGTTCTGCGTCTCGGGGTGTCTACGGAATGGTCGTGAGATCCCGTAAGGTAAGTGACGTCCATTCCGTGATTCGAACCGAATGGTCCACCACGAACACCATTTCTTGGACGGATGGTTATGTCCTCTGTATTCTCTGTGTCCAAGCTAGGGACCCAACCATTCTAGGGGACCTTCTCCCGTACCGTTGGGCGAGGTCATAATAACGGACCTCTTAAGGTACCTGTCTCCTCGGTCGTCCAATGTCAGGTATCCCAGTGTTTCTCAGACTTCACTGAATCGTGCGTACGTTTCGTGATTCGAGTTAGGAATCAATCCCGTTCCTTCTAATCCGACTTGGAGAACTATTCTCCTCTCAGTTTCTTAAGGTCTTGTACTTTTTGAAGTCTAGTCAGAAAAATTTTTCCCCTGAAGGGACCACCAGGTCATCGATTCCAAGAGACAAGGGTTACGTCTCCTGGATCCAAGTTAGGGTCCAGTCCTTTGATCTAGGGAGTACGACGTTGTTTCTAGTTTCTAGGACGTACGGTGTTGATGCTGGGTTGGGTCGGTTTATTTATATATATATATATATATATATATATATATTTTTGTAGTTAGACTAAAGTCACAACCGGTAGACCACTACAGGTATACACAACAACCTTCTCCCACAAACGATACTGGTCACACAAGAGAACCGTTTTGAGACAATTGGAAATGGGACGAAGTAACACATGAGGTTCCGGTTTAAACGGACAATGAAGTCCATAGATAGAGAACTGAGGGACGAAAACGTAAGATCTGAGATATTACTCCTCCTGTAGGAAAACCCCACAATCAAGATCTTCCAGAAAGTTCTGAAGTATCTTGCTAAGTTGAAGTCGAATAAGTCGTAATGACGAACCCTGTATCTGAACCTAATGGTACTATAACTTACCAAACGGAACCTTTACTTATCTCTAGTAAGACAACAAAAACTCTAACGTAGGTTCATGACGTAAAGTCTGAGTAGACAACTGATACTCCCGATGAGGTAGAGAAGATTTCCTAACGGGTGTCATCATCTATATTACCAGTAGACTCAACTTAAGTGGGTAAGGTCAGTTAAAACCAAGTGACTAAGGATTTTACAGGTTCAAGTGAGAACGGTAGAGAACAACCTGGTGAAGGTTAAATGGAACTAAGTACCTGGATTGTAAGGTCCAAGTATACGTTATAACAAGAAATGTCGTAACCTGAAATGAAGATAGTGGTCAGTGTAGGTGTCTACCCGTAACAAATACGAAACCGAGGTAAAGAAGTAAGAAAGACCTCAATAAAGAGATGATAACTGAGGTCATCGTATAACCCGGCGATGGTTGGACCCCTCGAGTAGAAAGTCACAGTATAGAAAAACGGAAAAGTGACAAGTACCCCAAGAGTTCCGTTCTTATGACTTCACCTAACGGTAAGGGAAGAAGTCACCTGGTGTCAAACAGTCTTGAGAGGTGGTACTGGGTAGGTAGAACTCACCGGGAGTATCAAAGTAACTCAATCTGTTCCGACACCAGGTACACTATTCAAACTAATCAAACTAATATAATAAACGTCGGTTTCTACCTCTTCGAGATATGTCAGTCGTTTTTTTTCTGACCCTCGACTGACACTGAGTCTAGTATTTGAGGAATAACGGTTTAAGTCTGACTTTAACCTGTTTCATCCCTTTTGGGGATCTGGTAAGTCTATACTGGATTCAGTTTAGGTAATACCAATAAGTTACCTTCACTGTTTATCTAAGGTCCCTAATCTAGACTATCTCATGGACTTCTTGATACCTGCCTCCAAGTATTGTGACATGTCCTCCGGCACTAGTTCTAGTAGGGGTTCTTTTTCTTTACGTTTTTCCGTTTTACCAACAGACTCTTCCGGAATGTTTTTCGACTCTTTTCTTCTCTTCGCTTTTCGTTTCCTCTTTTCCTTTCTATATGGGTAGACACACGTTTCAAGGTTTCTTATCGTTCCCCTCTACTCTTTGGGAAGGAGTCACTAGTTACGTTTCATTTTAACTCCACTTCTGTGAGTCAGCACAGGCTGAGAAACACTGGATGGTCCGAGGAGGTAGGTACCCTAAAAGGTCCGTTCTTATGACCTCACCCAACGGTAAAGGAAGAGGTCCTCTAGGAGGGCTGGATCCCTAACTTGGGTCCAGAGGGCGTAACATCCGTCTGTGCAATGACAGACTCGGTGGTCCCTGATAGTTACGTTTCTATATCTCCTTTGTCATCTTACCCTGTCTGATCTTTAGTGAAGTTATTTTAATCTCTATGTTCTCTTATAAAGTACGTTTCTACCCGTTTTATTTTCTGTCTTTATCATACCTGGATTGTCTTCGTCTTCTATAATCCTCCACCGTTCTTATGTGTCTTCTTGATATGTTTTTTTCTAGAAATACTGGGTCTATTGGTGCTACCATACTAGTGAGTGGATCTCGGTCTGTAGTATCTTACGTTTCAGTTCACCCGGAATCCTTCGTAGTGATACTTGTTTCGATCCCCTCCACTACCTTAAGGTCAACTCGAAGTTTAGGACTTTCTACTACGACACTTCCACGACGTGAGTTATACGGTCGTTTAAACCTTTTGAGTCGTCACCGGTGTCCTGACCTTTTCCAGTCATAAGTGAGTTTAAGGTTTCTTTCCGTTACGATTTCTTACAAGTTTGATGGTGTGTTGTCATAAGTAGAGTGTGTGACCGTTTCATTACGAGTTTTAAGAGGTTCAGTCCGAAGTTGTCATGTACTTAACACTTGAAGGTCTACAAGTTCGACCTAAATCTTTTCCGTCTCCT
The DNA here is from genome assembly GCA_006410555.1 of Capra ibex. Classification (NCBI taxonomy): domain Eukaryota; kingdom Metazoa; phylum Chordata; class Mammalia; order Artiodactyla; family Bovidae; genus Capra; species Capra ibex. The sequence continues at coordinate 1,427,640 of SJYO01055746.1, forward strand.
TGGTCTCTAGTATAACGGTTGTAGACGACCTAATAGTTTTTTCGTTCTCTCAAGGTCTTTTTGTAGATGAAGACGAAATATTCGTGGCGGTTTAGAAACTGATACACCTAGTATTGTTTGATACCTTTTAAAAAGATCTCTACCCTTATGGTCTAGTGGAGTGGACGGAGGACTCTTTAGACATACGGTCAGTTCTTCGTTGTCAATCTTGACCTGTACCTTGTTGTCTGACGAAGGTTTGATCCTTTCCTCATGCAGTTCCGACATATAACAGTGGGACGAATAAATTGAATATACGTCTCATGTAGTACTCTTTACGACCCGACCTACTTCGGGTTTGTTTAGCTCTAACGGCCCTCTTTATAGTCATTGGAGTCTATACGTCTACTGTGGTGGGAATACCGTCTTTCACTTCTCCTTGATTTCTCGGAGAACTACTTTCACTTTCTCCTATCACTTTTTCGACCGAAATTTGAGGTGTAAGTCTTTTGTTTCTAGTACCGTAGACCAGGGTAGTGAAGTACCCTTTATCTACCCCTTTGTTACCTTTGGTACTGTCTGAGATAAAACCTCCCGAGGTCTTAGCGAGTCTACCACTGACACCGGTACTTTAATTTTCTGTGGACGAGGAACCTTCTTTTCGATACTGGTTGGATCTGTCGTATAATTTTTCGTCTCTGTAATGAAACGGTTGTTTCCAGGCAGATCAGTTTCGATACCAAAAAGGTCATCAGTACATACCTACATTCTCAACCTGATATTTATTTCGACTTGTGGTTTCTTAACTACGAAAACTTGACACCATAACCTCCGCTGAGAACTCTCAAGGAACCTGACGTTCCTCTAGGTTGGTCAGGTAGGATCCCCTTTAGTCAGGACTTATAAATAACCTTCCTGATTACGACTTCGACTTTGAGGTTATAAAATCGGTGGACTGCGTTTCTTGACTGAGTCGACTTTTCTGGGACTAAGACCCTTTCTAACTCCCGTCCTCCTCTTCCCCTACTGTCTCCTACTCTACCAACCTACCGTAGTGACGAAGTTACCTGTACTCAAACTCGTTCGAGGTCCTCAACTTCCTGTCCCTTCGGACCGCACGACGTCAGGTACCCCAGAGTCTCTCAACCTGTGGTGACTCGTTACTTGACTTGACTTGACGTTTTCGTCAGTCTGGACAAGAAGTAAGACAGTAATAGGTAAGTGTAGGGTTCCTTATTGTTAAGTTACTCAGATGGTCTTAGATTGTTTGGTTTGACCAACTCAGATATCCAACAACGAAAATAGAGAAGGTTCTACTTCAATAGACACTTTGATCTTACGGTTAAAGAGAAAATCGTCGGAGACCTTAATCGTTTACTTAGAGTTCATTCTGTCCATTCTGAGGACTCACCGCTACTAAAATCATGTAAAACCACGACGGCCTCAGTCCAACGGTCTCCACTATATATTCACCCGAACGTAAGGGGAATCCGATTCGTCGTCCACTATGGGTAACAAACTCTTGTCGTAACAAGTGGACTCGAAACAGAGGTATTGTCGAGGACAAGTAGTTATACTACATAACGTAAGACTAAAAGATGAAGACAGAAAGAAAGACCTGTAAGGAAAGAGGAGAGACTAACGAAAAAGAAGAATCTGGTAATGAGATCAACTATCACGGTCCAATAGTAACCAAGGGTAGAGGGAGAGGTTATTCGGACACTAACTATGATTAGAAGGAGTACCCTGTGTAAAATATCCTCCGTGTCACCTTTGGTGAGAGATTTAGAATCGAAATATACACGACTGTTAAATGTTCCAACGTGGAGTGTGAGTAGAGTCCTCCGAATTCCCCTTTAAACTCTTGGCACATTAGTCCGGAGGATTATTCTTGTCTTTAGAAAAAGTATGTGTCTGTGACAGTACGGTAAGTCGTTAGACACGATGCGGGGACAAACATCAAAAATTAAAAAAAAGGTCAGTTGTTTTACGTGTAGATCCATTCACGTTAAACTCGGTACCGGTCAAGGATCTTCGGGTCGTACGTAATAAAGAAAGAAGTCTCCTCTCACCATAAAATTAATGAGATCACTTTCGAAAGTGAACGGTAGTTAAGATATTTTTGTCTTTTAATTCTACTATTGTTCGAGGAGTGACTTCGTCTTTGGAATGAAGTATTATATCGAAGCGAAAAGGATCCTTTTCACACGAGGGCTCTCTAAACATTTGTCTCGTACGAAGTAGACTGTATTCGAACCCAACGTTAAAATAAAAAGGTCTGGGTTCTTTCACAAAACTAAAGAGTGCATTTCAGACATGGGGATTTTATTCGTCCGGTCGTCTCGATTACATTACGTCGTTAACCAATTTTGTCATAATCTGAGTTTCTCACAAGAAGTTTACTTTCGGACGTGGAACCTTTATCTCCACGAATAGTCTTAGTTCCCGAAGGGGCCACCGAGTCGTCATTTCTTAAGTGGACGGTTACGTCCTCTGAGTCCAAGCCAGGGACTCAACCCTTCTAGGGGACTTCCTCCTTTACCGTTGGGTAAGGTCACAAGGACGGACCCTTTAGGGTACCTGTCTCCTCGGACCGCCCGATGTCAGGTACCCCAGTGTTTCTCAGTCTGTGGTGCCTCGTGTGTGTGTGTGTGTGTGTGTGTGTAGTCTTAGTTCCGAAAGTTCGGTGTACTCGACTTAAGTACTAAACAATTACTCTACTATACTTTGAACTTCTTGTTCCGAAGACAGAAAAGACAGAGACATACTAGTGTAACACCTGGTCGTTTTGTCATTCCTTTTAACCCCTAGGAAAATACAGTATTGAATTTTTAAGTCTAGGTTAATGTAGGTGACCTCTTATTATGTTTTTAAACCAACAAAACTCATCAATCTAGAGGAAGGGTAAGAACAAAAGTGTAGGCTTTCACCTAACCGGGAAAATTTTCTCTATTATAGAGTCTTAGAAAGACAAAGAGAAGGAAGTTGTAGACACAAGAGACACTTATTTATAATCATGAATACAAGTCCCTGAAGGGACCACCAGGTCACCGATTCTGAGGTACGGGGGTCACGTCCCCAGGGTCCAAGGTAGGACCAATCCCTTGACCTAGGGTGTACGGTGTTGATTTCTAGGACTCACGGTGTTGATTGTTGGTCACGTCGGTTTATTTATTTTTATTTTAAAATTTTTATGAGGACCAGTTTGACCCCCAATACTTGATTTAACAAGGAGGGAGGTTTTAACACGTACAACTTCAGAATTGGGGGTCATGTAGTCTGACATTGAGATAAACTTTGATTCTGGAAACTTCTCCATTACTTCAATTTCACTCTAGAAATCTCGTCCGACATTAAGTCATGCAGACGACAGGAATATTCTTCGTCTCTAATCCTGTGTCTGTTGTGTCTTACTCTATGTTGGTCGTCACCCTTCCACTGGAAGATGTTCGGTTCCTCTTCCCGGAGTCCTTTCGATTGGGACGGTCGTAGAACGAGAACCTGAAGGTTGGAGGTCTTGACACCCTGTTATATAAAGACAACAAATTGGGTGATTCAAACCACAAACCAATACCGTCGAAACTCGTGACCCTCAAAAAGGACGTATATTGTCTTTGGGTAAAAAGAGTCATTCATTTTCATGGAACGTGTAAAAACCTCTTCCGTTACCGTAGGGTGAGGTCATGAGAACGGACCTTTTGGTACCTGCCTCCTCGGACCATCCGATCTCAGGCACCCCAGTGATTCTCAGCCTGTGCTGACTCGCTGAAGTGAAAGTGAAAAGTGAAAGTACGTGACCTCTTCCTTTACCGTTGGGTGAGGTCACAAGAACGGACCTCTTAGGGTCCCTACCCCCTCGGACCACCCGACGGTAGATACACCAGCGTGTCCCAGCCTGTGCTGACTTCACTGAATCGTCGTCGTCGTCGTCGTCGTGTAAAAATCCATTTCGACACCCACTCAGTGTCCCAGGACCAGAATGAAAGTCCCAAAGTTTTTTAATTTCTACATGTGATCAGTCTCTATTCCTCCCTAACATTAGTCATTATAAAACTAATTTTGCCCTTTATAATCCCCTTTTTTAGGTCACACTTGACTTGAGTCGAAATTAAATGTGTGTCCTTAGACCCGTGTAATTTCCCTCTTATTCCCGTATCCCTCCCCCAAGCCCTCGAGTCGTCTCAGTTCCTTCACTTTTTATTGTTGTTCGTCCTCCCCTCGACCGGGTACATTTTGGGTCGACCGAGAGGATTGACCGTGAATACCTTCAATCCGAGGACTGGAGGGTGTCTCCGACTCTATTCCCGGGACAGAAGTCCACCCCCGACTTTGTTTGTCATTTAAGAAAACTGTCGGAACTTAAACGATTTCGTCGGTGAAGTTCCCCGATCCCAATAGGATCTCTACGTCGGAACCCGACAATTCTTGATACGGTCACAAACAAGTTCAAAAGTACCCGGTTCCAACTGACCGGAGTACCTCTTCTTCCGAGTCTCCTCGGACCGATCTCAAACTAGTGCTTCTCTTAGAATCAGTTCCCGGGGGTCTCAGTCGTTTCGGGTGCACGACTGTTTGCGGTGTGTGTGAGAGTGTCAGGTCGAGGGTGACCCCTCGTGACTCCACGGGTCTCGAACCACGACCACGTCGTCGTAGTCATTGTCTTTGGTCCCGGGAAGTCTTGACCCCCTACCGTGTCCGACCCCTCCTTTGAGGTATGTTCGTCTGGACTTCAGACGTCGTCGGAGTCTTTATTACCGTCCCCTTCTCCGTCCACGGAAGTTTCAATCTTAGATCCCAACCGAGAAAAACTATGGGTAACACGAAATAATACAACACAAATGTGTTCCATCCGTCTCTTCCCTCTCCGACTCATGTCTCACATCGTCTTAGTCCGACGACGGTTCCGTCGATCTTCCCGTACTCGATGTTTCGACTACCTTATTAAAAATTTTCCCCTCACAAACCCCACGGAATCCGTCCACAGGACACGGTTACGACCAATGTATGGTCGCATGGTCGAGTGTATCCATTTCCGTAGTGGTAGTGTCACCGCCAAGACTCTTTCGGGTCCCGTGCTCGGTGTCGGGTCTGGGTCCCGTCACCTCCTTTCAGACCACGTCCCAACACTCGAACCCCTGAAGAGTCTTCGGTTCTGGTGTTGTCCTAAGACTGTTTCTGGTGTTTTCCTAAGACGGTCGGTTGTGGTCTGACCTAGGTGAGGGTCATATTTATAAGAGTATTGTAGGGTACGTAAATACTCAAACAATAATACATAAACTAATAATTAGTTAACAAACTAATTGTAGACAAGAAGGTAATTTGGTATGCAAGGTACCTCTATCTTTGACCGATGAAATGAACGATAACTGAAGGGTAATAGTTTGTACCGGGGACCGTTCTCGACTGTGAGTCCTTTACGAACACCCTACTTGCCTGCTCAACTAAGTGTTACCGTGGGGATTCGGATAGAAGATCAGACCTTAACACACCCCACGTACCTTAGACTTCCAGTCCTTTGTCGAGGGTGGGTCCCCACTCTTCGGAAACGGGAGTGGCCCGGATTCCCGAACCTACGGTTCACGTAGTGACACTTAACCCTCTCGTAGAGTGGAGACTGTCCGGTTACTCCTCGAGTCACTGACTCAGACAAAGATCTCTAAAGTGTTCCCTGAACTGTACTCTCCAGGTCCTTGAGACGTCTCATTTTCCTTCCGTCACCTGGACGGACACCTCTGGTCCGGTCTTATACTAGAGACAGATATCCCAAGTACCAGGAACGTCCGTCCTCCTCCGTAGTGTGTCTGTCGACAAATCGTCGGAGGTTCGGAACGGATCTACCGTTGTTGTCTCAGGCATCGTCAGGTACCTGGTGGTCTAGGGGTCAGTGGGTCTCACCTCTAAGTGTCTCCAAAGGATAGGATACTGGGGTAGACGACACTGGACGGAAAGGTAAAGTGGACTTATGACTAGTCCAGTGGAGGGTCCGTAAGACGGAGAAGATTGAAGGAGACAGAAGATGGGAACCAGGGGTCGAAAGGGAGATACCTAAGACAAGTAAAATCTGTATTTGAGGTATCAGTGACTTGTCACAACCTTTTCGAGGTAACTAAGACTTTGGAGAGAGAGAGAGTTTGTATACCTGCGTATGTGTGTGTTTGTGTGGATATGGGTCGTAACAGGGTGAGGTTACTACGGATTTACGGACTATAACGTGCTGTCAGTGGGCAAACCGAGTTTCTTAACTTCTCTAATGTTAATTTGGTAAGAATATAGACCTGTTGGGTTAAATGAACCACTTTTAGTCGAATGAGACGTAAGGATCTTATCAGAACCTTTTCTACCTAGTACCTGATCTACCTAAAACTAGTCCTTTACATCAATTCTTTCTAGACCCTTTAGTACGTGCGAAGACATCTGTGCCACTCTAGAAACCCACCGAGATGGGTGATACAGTTTAGTGGGGTCCGGAGGGAGGGGCTTGGATGGAGAGGGGGTGTCCGTCAGAGGAAAGACTGACGTCTCGGGGGTGGACGGTTCTGGTGGACCGAGTCTCCAAAGTGAGGGGAATCGTCTACTATTTTATCACTTGTCCTTTTATGTCCGTCCAGTGGGTCAGTGAATAGTACCACGAGAGAGTAAAGGAATTCCTCTGACCGTGAACAGGTTTGATCAAAGTCCTTTCTCATAATGGGGGATTCTAAAATACAAGTCTCCGTCGTGACGTATTACCCTTCCTTTGACCCGACCTTCAAAATCTGGTTTAAGACCAAGGTGCAACCGTGACTGAGACACTGGAGCCCGTTCAAGGAAGAGGAGGACTCCTACAAAAGAAAGAACTTTACAGTACGGTGGAAACTGAACAAACGACGGTAAAGACCCCCCCCTTCGTGGGTCCCTTTATACTGATTCCTCCCTGAGAACAGGAGAATCGACACCTCCCCCTGGAATCACGAGTCAGGGTCACTCGCGAAACCTAGTCGGAGTCGAGGAGAACTCAATTAAAGGAGTAGGAAGAGAGATTAGGACGACAGGGACATATTACCGTGCCGTACCGGGAAACGTAAATTTTGACGAAAGATCCTTCAGGTGTGTGTATAGGACCGACCCGACGGAAGTACACCTCGACCCTGACTAAGTAGAGTCTTCGGATTAAGGTCGGTACCGTGACCAGACGTCTCCGCAGTGACTCTCTCCGAGTCTTCCGATTTGAATCACTGAGACGTCCTGCGTCCATTATACCGAGACCGGGGTGTACGGTTCCACGTCGTCTACATTAGGACCCAAGAGGTTTCAGTCGTCTCTTCAAAGTAAAGACGCGGGAAAAACGAATAACTAGACAAATGAGAGACATGGGGGTCAAACATATAATAAAGGTAGTACCGCCTCCAAGACAAGTCAGTCGAGTGGGAACTCGGAAATCGACACCTTAATACGGACCTTCTGTCATTTGATGATTCTTTACGTAAAAGTTACCTACTTACCGTTAACAAACCAGGTTCATGAGGCGACGGTTTGTATATCTCCTCAGACCGGAAGAGGGTTGTCCGGTGGGGATTCCACTAGTTCCCGTTTCGTCCCTCTCCAACGTCCGTCCCTGTGTTAACCCAACCCTAGTAGTGACGAGTTCTTGGGAAACGAGTTCACACTGACAAGGGGGTCGACTACCTTCCTCAAACGTTCCTGACATCGACTGTCTCTCAGGAAAGTAGAGGTGAGATTTCTGTCTTCCACTATTACCGTACACGTACGGACGATTCAGTGAAGTCAGTACAGACTGAGAAACTCTGGGATACCTGAATTCGGGTGGTCCGAGGAGACAGGTACCCTAAGAGGTCCACTCTTATGACGTCAGCCAACGGTACGGGAGCAGGTCCACTAAAAGGACTGGGTCCCTAACTTAGATACAGAGGACATAACCGACGACGACGACGATTCAGCGAAGTCAGTACAGGCTGAGACACACTGGGGTATCTGCCGTCGGGTGATCCGAGGAGGTAGGGGACCTAAAAGGTCAGTTCTTGTGACCTCACCCAACGGTAAAGGAAGAGGTTACGTACTTTCACTTTTCACTTTCCCTTCAGCGAGTCAGTACAGGCTGAGAATCGCTGGGGCACCTGACGTCGGATGGTCCGAGGAGGTAGGTACCCTAAGAGGTCCGTTCTCCTGACCTCACCCAACGGTAACGGAAGAGGACATAACCGTCCGTCCAAGAAATGGTGATCGCGGTGGACCTTCAGGTCATTACTGTATTACCTCTCGTTTTATCAGGGAAGTTCCAAGATCGTACTTTAATTAGGGTTTTCTACATAAGGAACAGTAGGTTAGCGTCGTTTTTATTTACGACGGGAAATATGACTTCTACCTAACTTTACCGACTCCAAGGAAGTAAAGACCTACACCCCGAAGACTGGGTAGAGTCCCCTGGTCGTGAACCTACTTCCAGACACAGTCAAAGGGTAACCGAAGAAGATTACTGACCTTCGTACTTGGTAAATAACCCGTACATGACACACAGTCTGAGACCCGATTCGAGACATCTATTCTGTCGTAGCAAATCTGTAAACATCAGATCGTTTCCTACGACTGTTTATTTGGTGTCAACATCGTCTCAACGTCGTTAACTCCACTGTCTACCACCTCCCGACTTGACTCTACAAATGTCATCCTTACCTCTCGTTACTCGTCTTAACCCTCCTTTGACCTCCACTCCCTGTTTTGAAGCACTAATGAACCAACTCCACGTCTTCGTTCCCCTCGTCAATTTACCCTGAGGATCCAAAGACCCGTCCGTCCCGTCGCCCCACCCGGACTCGGGAAGTGACCCTCTCTCCTTCTTACCTTCGAAACCCCTCCGACTTCTACGGAAGTTGAGGTCTATACAACTTCCGTTCCGAGGATACACGGTACGTTCCTTTTTTAGGTAATCCTTCATCTTCTAAATTATGTCTTATTATAAATTTCCCACCCCTTCAAAGTGACAAAAGTATAGAAATTTGTAGTTATCATAAGATCTCTCTATATAGGAGGACATAAACTTCTGACTAAATGTCAGGACCGGAGGAAGTATTCATTCGGAAAAATAAAATAAAATAAAATAAAACCTCATATCAGCTAAATATTGTAACACGATCAACATGCACGTGTCGTTTCACTAAGACAATCTGAATCTGTATATAGATAAGAAAAAGTCTAAGAAAAAGGTATATCTATATCTCGTCTCAAGGGACACGATATGTCTTCTCAAGGGACACGAACAACTAATAGATAAAATATATATCATCACACATATACAATTAGGGTTCGAGGATTAAACAGGGAGGGAGGTTTGAAAGGGGAAACAAAAGGCATAGACATTCAGACAAAACATTTATTCAAGTAAACATAGTGAAAAACCAAGGTGTATATTCACTATATGCTATAAACAGAAAGAGACAGACTGTCATTGGAAATAAAAAAGTCGGGACTCACGGTGACTCTTGCTCGTCCCGGTCCGGTCACCCCTTAGGTCAGACAGTCTGAGACATAAATGGTAACGGGAGGAAGTGATTGGGGACGGGAGTACGGACACGACAGTCGAGACTTCCTATAAATCAAGGGAGTCGGAGTTTCATAAATTGGGAAGATACCGGAGACTTCTGTTTGGGTCCCATTGAGTCTGTGTAGTACGTACAGGTCCTTAATCGTGTTTTCTGTTTTGACAGGGGGAGACGAGTTACACCGGTCTCTTTGAGGGATTCAAAGTACGGAAATTTCGGTTTCGTTTGAAGGATCGTTTTGTCCAGAGGTACGAACTTCCCACCTATTAATGTGTCCTCCAGTCTTTTTACTAGTTTCGAAGAAGTTTTGAAGTCGTATAATTTTCTTTTTCCGAACAGTAAGAGACTAATCTTAAGTTCGATCTCCTTTTGTAGTATCAGGAGACTCGTTTAGTGCCCACTTACGTTCCTACTTCGGGTCAAGGACGTCGAAATTTTTAAGTATATAAGTAAATAAGTTGACTGTACCTAATCCGTAGAGTATATAAATTCGGTGAAAAAACACCCCATCACACCTCTACGTTTCTATTTTTCAATAAGAGGGAGGGTTCCCCCACTGAGCACTTACCAGTTTTACCCACTTCTTTATTAAAGGTCATACTTAACACCCCATCCGGCTCCCGAGCACTTAGGTGACACTCGTTCGACACCGAGGAGACACCTGAGTGCTTGTGTGTGTCGGGATCTTCCCTCCAACCTAGTAATGGTACTAAAATATTTACACCTTTAATTCCGTGTCCGTTCAATTCTTTAAACGGATTCCAGTGATCAACCACTCACTACCCTAAACTTGGGTTCTTTAACCTTAATTCCTGTTGAAACAACTAGTTTCCTACTAGTGTCATCGATATCAAGTCTGCCATTTCGTAAACGGATGTTACGTCCTTTGGGTCCAAGCTGGGGACCCAGTTCTTTAGGGGACCTCTTCCTTTATCGTTGGGTGAAGTCATGAGAACGGACCTTTTAGGGCACCTGGCTCCTCGGACCAGCCGATGTCAGGTACCCCAGTGTTTCTCAACTTGTGCTGACTCTCTGAAATGAAACAGCTAGTTTACCGGAAATACTTCTTGAATTTACCATCCCACCAAAAGTCACTGACCTCAACGACCGCTCAGGTAAGGTCCCCCAGTGTCCCCATTTCTGCTCCTGTACCGTGTAAACCTATTTACTCACCATAAGGTCAAACCCCCTAAAATTCCAAGAACATGGTCATTTTTTATTCTATACTTCCCAGGGAAAATCCTTACATCTGAAGGGAGACATTGTCCCTCAATACCTTTTAGAGAGTCGCCGTCGCTACAGTAGTCTTGATATGAAATCCCTTTTTTCGTACCAAGGACGTGAGAGAGACAGTCAACGAGTCAGTACAGGTTCAGAAACGTTGGGATACCTGACATCGGGCGGTTCGAGGAGACAGGTACTCTAAGAGGTCCGTTCTTATGACCTCACTCTACAGTAAAGGAAAAGGTTCCCTAGAAGGGTTGGGTCCCTGACTTGGGCACAGAGAACGTATAGGATGTAACCGTTCGCCTAAGAAAAGGTGACCCCGGTGGACCCTTCGTATAAGATCGATGAACCATTTTATTCACCCTTTTTTTTCCTTCAAAGGACCAACGAATTACACTATTAATGTCAATGTGACGGACGAAGTATTTGTCTATGGTTTTTTTCACAGTATCAAGTTTTACTGTCAAAACCCCACCAAAAAAAAAAAATTAGAGTGTTGTATCAGTTTTTTCATTCGTACTAATTAGAGAGAGTGGTTTGTCACTAAGCAAAACCGAGACGGTAGAAACTGTGTCCTGAAGGTTCAAGTGATACGACCTACATGGTTCCGTTGTCTTTCCCCTCCACACCTCTTTCGTGGACGAAGAATTGAAGAGGTCACTGAGGACAAGACTAAGGTAACCCTCCGTGCACCAAGGAGGAACTCCGTGTCCCTGTTCTCTATATCAAAACTGACCCGTTGGTGAAGGGAGAGACAGATGTGACACCTCACCTTCGTACTTAGAAGCGTCTTTCAGATGGTGTGGACTCACTCCCTTCTTTCCGAATAAATAGGAAGTCGTTATTGAAAAGTTTCATCAGGTCGTGGAGTAAAACTTCGTATCAACTCCTTACTCAGAATACTCTTTTACTCAGACTTTTATTGTATTCGCTTCAAGGAAAATCATGGTTTAGTATAAACAGATTTAATAAAAACTTCCAAGGTTTAACTAAAATATGAAAGGATGGATTCACTTGTTTCGATTTGAATTAAATTCGAAAAGAACTACTGAATCCAAGGTGTAATACTTACGGTGTAATATTATGTCTCACAACATATGCCAACCGAAAGCTCACCATACTTTTACAAACAAGGACGTGACTTTCGGTGGTCTTAAGATCCGACAAGACGATTTAACGTAGAAATTGGAAAGACTGTAGGATTCTTAAACATATCGGTGTAAAGTCAAGTCAAGTCAGTGAGTCAGCACAGGCTGAGAAACGGTGGGGTACTTAGTGTCGTGCGGTCCGGAGAGACAGGTAGTGGTTGAGGGTCTCAAGTGAGTCTGAGTACAGGTAACTCAGTCACTACTGTAGGTCGGTAGAGTAGGAACCAGCAGGGGAAGAGGAGGATGGGGGTTAGGGAGGGTCGTAGTCTCAGAAGAGGTTACTCAGTTGTGAAGTGTACTCCACCGGTTTCCTGACCTCAAAGTCGAAGTCGTAGTAAGGAAGGTTTCTTGTGGGTCTCGACTAGAGGAAGTCTTACCTGACCAACCTAGAGGAACTTCAGGTTCCCTGAGAGTTCTCAGAAGAGGTTGTGGTGTCAAGTTTTCGTAGTTAAGAAACCGCGAGTCGAAAGAAGTGTCAGGTTGAGAGTGTAGGTATGTACTGGTGTCCTCTTTGGTATCGGAACTGATCTGTCTAGAAACAACCGTTTCATTACAGAGACGAAAACTTATACGATAGATCCAACCAGTATTGAAAAGAAGGTTCCTCAATCACAGAATTAAAGTACCGACGTCAGTGGCAGACGTCACTCAAACCTCGGGTTTTTTATTTCAGACGTGACAAAGGGGTAGACAAAGGGTACTTCACTACTCTGGTCTGCGGTACTAGAAGCAAAAGACTTACAACTCGAAATTCGGTTGAAACAGTGAGAGGAGAAAGTTAAAGTAGTTCTCCGAAAAATCAAGGAGAAGTAAAAGACGGTATTCACAACACAGTAGACGTATAGACTCCAATAACTATAAAGAGGGTCGTTAGAACTACGGTCGAACACAAAGAAGGTCGGGTCGTAAAGAGTACTACATGAGACGTATCTTCAATTTATTCGTCCCACTGTTATATGTCGGACTGCATGAGGAAAAGGATAAACCTTGGTCAGACAACGAGGTACAGGTCAAGATTGACAACGAAGGACTGGACGTATGTCTAAAGAGTTCTCCGTCCAGTCCACCAGACCATAAGGGTAGAGAAAGTCTTGAAAGGTGTCAAATAACACTAGGTGTGTCAGTTTCCGAAATCGTATCAGTTATTTCGTCTTTATCTACAAAAAGACCTTGAGAGAACGAAAAGGCTACTAGGTCTACAACCGTTAAACTAGAGACCAAGGAGACGGAAAAGATTTTGGTCGAACTTGTAGACCTTCAAGTGCCAAACGCATAACGACTTCGGATCGAACCTCTTAAAACTCGTAATGAAATGATCACACACTCTACTCACGTTAACACGCCATCAAACTCGCAAGAAACAGTAACAGAAGGAAACCCTAACTTTACTTTTGACTAGAAAAGGTCAGGACACCGGTGACGACTCAAAAGGTGTAAACGACCGTATAACTCACGTCGTGAAAGTGTCATAGTAGAAAGTCCTAAACTTTATCGAGTTGACCTTAAGGTAGTGGAGGTGATCGAAACAAGTGTCACTACGAAAGATTCCGGGTGAACTGAAGTGTAAGGTCTACAGACAGAGATCCACTCACTAGAGTGGTAGCACTAATACAATGGATTACAGAGGTCAAAAACAAAAGACAAAACATACAAAAGGACGGTGAAAACAATAGATTGATCAGGGAGGGGAGGAATCCGAAGAAAAAAATTCTAGAAAGTTAGTAGAAAAGATTAATTTTTTTTAAAAACACAGGTGCGGTGTATTGTACACTGACAATACGCCATCAAGGGGTTGGTCTCGGGTGTGGAGGACGTAACTTTCACGTCTCAGAATTGGTGACCTGGTGATCCTTTCAGGGGTTAGTAGAAAAGAAACGTCAGAAAGATGAGTTCAGACAAACAGACAGTATCACCTGTCTCGTACGTGTGTGAACTCTCACCCTAACTGAAGTTGTGGTTGTGTCCGACTTGGAATCTTTAATACTCGAACTCGTTATATTGGAGTTTGGAGACAAAGGAGTTCATATTAGGCTCCACCAATCATGACAAGTATGGAACGGTCAAATGAAACCCCATTTCACTATTTTATTACCTTTATATTTATCGAAGATACATTTTTAACCATCGGAAGTCGTAACGAGAAAACCGTGCATATCCTGGACCAAAGATTGACTATGAGAGATATCTTTATTTTTGTTAGGTGTTTTGGGGTCCATCAACCCTAGGTCTATGTCTATCTCCTTTTCGATCTTATACCCTCTGTGAAAGTACCTCACTCACCGGTTCCGGTACTCAGTTCCAGGACTATCAGTGGTCCTCAATACCCAGGTAATTATACGAACCTTATGACCTCACCCAACGGTAAGGGAAGAGGTCCCCTAGAAGGACTGGGTCCCTAACTTGGGTCCAGAGGACGTAACGTTCGCCTAAGCAATGGTAGACTCGATGGTCCCTTCAGGGATTATATAAACCTACATTAGATTTCTTTCTAGATTGTATTCACCTACTTCGGTTTTCTCTTCATAGTTCTTTTCTTCCGTCCCATTTTCAGAGGGGGTAAAGAATAAAAATTTTCGAGGGGACGTTTTTCTTCCTTTGGAAAGAATTGGGACTTTGAGAGAGTACAATAGTTCAGATAAAGGAAGTGGTTGGGGGTCCGAAGAACTTCCTCGACCCTGTGGAGACATTAAGGAACGGTCCTTAGTCGAAGGAACATAAAATCCAGAGGGGAATCTCAGACTCCTATTCATCTCCTGACTTCTGTCAACACATGGCCCGTCGAACGGGTTCTCCAGGACAATGTGCCTGTCATCCACGAATTATTGACATACAACTCCTTTACTTTACCCTTTTCTTCTCTTTCACTAAAAAGTGATTATGTTTCATTCAATACGTCGGGTCTTCTACGTAGTATAAATCGTTTAATTTCGTCCCCCGGTTCATGAAGGGGTCCCACATGCAGTACATATTACAGGTAGTTACCAGTCGTTTTCTCTTCTGACGAACGTGACCGTTAGGACGAAGATCGGAACACGAAATAAATAAATTGATTACCGACGAAACGATCACCGAGTAGTGCTGTCACAATGACTCGAACCGTTTCACTTTTTAATACTAAAACAAATGAGTACACAAGGGTCGACCCCATGACTCAATAGGTCCGACGACTACCAGTAAGAGTCTCGGTAATTTTATCCGTCAAGTTATTTGTTTGGTAGTAGGGCTCTTGGTCTCATAGTTATGACTGTATTAGACCAATAATCGATGGACCGTCATCAGTCATAGGTCTGGGGACATGTTTCTGAATAAGACTTTTCAACTCATAAACGTGGTTTAATTTATTGGATAAAACCTACTCGAACGGATATGAACCGGAATAGTTTACCTTTACTTTTGACTTTGTGTTTCGGACCTTCTCCGACGTCAAGACCTTGTCAGGGGAGTCGACATACTTGACCAAACCAATAAGCACGTCATTTATAAATCACTCATAGGTACCATATAATCCAGGACCCCTATAAAATCACTGGATTTGAGTTGTCTCTATATCTGAGTTAAGAACTATTGAAACGGTAAAACATGTCTTCTCTCTTTGACTTTATTACTAATGTCTATACTACTCTTAATATTTCCCTCTTTCTCCTAGGATTTGATTAGAACCGTAAATCCCTACCAAAGTTCCTTCACCATGAAACCTGTTCACTACTTTCTTAATGTTTTTAGTATCTACCCCCCTCCTACGTCCCCTCCCTTTGAAACTTACAATAATAATAGAGTATTTTATTGAAAAAGGTACCTACACATAACAAGACCAAATGTTGACTTCCTTCAATCCAAGACCCTTTAGTACATGTTTCCGGGACTCTGTTTCAGCATACTTATCACGGTGAACCTCGACGTTCCTCGATGTCTCAGTTTCAGTCGTACTGATGTCACATCTTTCGGTGCTCTCCCAACCCCCATGTCATCCTGGACCGTTCCATAGTCCCGGACCATTCGGAGTCCCTACTAGAGCATTTCGAGAGCAGGAGTGTTTCGTTACCTCCAGTATATCCCTATGATTCATTTTCGTCTGGAATTAATCTACACGTAAATTTTTCCGGTGAGACGGACCACCCCTCTGATTTACCCTCATCTACGTCCTCCTGACCGATTCTCCGTACCGTCACGGGCCCGTTTCTGCCACCCGACTTGATCTACCCTAGTTCCCCTTCGGTACTTGTCCAGCTACGTACCCATGAGGTAGTAAAGTCGGTACAGACTGAGAAACGTTGGGATGTCTGACATCGGACGGTCCGAGGAGACAGGTACCCTAAGAGGTTCGTTCTTATGACCGTACCCAAGGGAATGGGAAGACGTCCCCTAGAAGGGTTGGGTTCCTAGTTTACACGCAGAGAATACAGAGGACGTAACCCTCCGTCCAAGAAATGGTAACTCGGTGGACCCTCCGCGGTATGTCCACCTATCTTTACAAGTCTAAGTCGTCTCCACTTCCTCTAACTCAAACGTCCGAGTCTCTCACTAATCTGTACTCTCCTCTCCTACATCATCCAATAAGTCCTCCCGAGAAAAAAATTAGACTCTATTACTTCGGTACTATCATTATTATCAATAAAGAATGAATCACAGATGACACCGGTAAAATGTCTTCTCTTTTGACTCGGACTCTCATCCGTTCATGGAGGGTTATTTACCGACTTGACTCTAAACTTGGGTTCAGACTGAGTTCTGTCACGGGACAGATGAAATTGTAACATTTAAAGTACGAAACAAGTTAATCCAAAAAAAGAGTCAACCGGTTGACTTTGGGAGCGAAAGGGGGGAGGTGAATTGTGTCGACATACACCTTGAGGGTGTAAGAGTATTAAGAGGACGGAAACTGATAGTCAATAGTCACGAGGAGGGCCTAGACCCGGTACGACATAAATAGACTCCTATGAACGTTCACATCGTCTGCGGTTTCTTCGGTTGAGACACCTTAGTCCGAACAGACCGTCGTAATTTATAGTGGAAGGAGATCACTTTTACCTCAAAAAACAACCAAAATTACTCGAGTCCCCCGGAAATATAGGGTAGAGGAGGATATCCTTCATTGACGTATACTCACTGGAACTACACTTCCTTTAGTGTAGTTCCTCAATAAACTTTCCGATGCTCCACTCGGCCCCCATTGTAGTTGGTGACATGATCGTAAAGTCTTACCCAGATCTTTACCCAAACAGAGTGACTGTCGAGTAGACACGGAGAGACCTGTCTCTTGTTAGTAGATGGTGAACGACTTTTTCATTCCATCAGGACATAATCCTCTAAAGAAAGAGAAAACTCGTGGACGACATATGGTTCGTATGTAGTACTAGAGATGCGAGTACCGTGAGTACAATATCTCCTTCACTGTTTATTCTTTATTTATTTATTGCATACAGTAATCTCTGACACCTTTCACGGTACTTCCTATATTTGTCCTAGTGCTGTCCACTAATTAAACACGTTGAAAGAGTAGACTATTTTATTCTTACTACCATCTTAAACGGAGAGTTCCGACAAAGTCCTAATTCCATCTACTACGTACTAAACACGAATCTTATCACGGAATGTGCACTCAATCAACTTGTAAAACAGTCACAATAATCACCGATTATAGAAAGAATATATTATTCACTCCCTCCGACGTAGGTTAATCTCGTCAGTCCCTCTATGAGGACCTCCTCTACCGAAAATTAGACTGTACACCCTGAAGGAACCACCAGGTCACCGATTCTGAGACCTGACGGTTACGTCGTCCGGGCCCAAACTAGGGACCAGTCCCTTGATCTAGGGTGTCCAACGGTGATTTCTAGAATGTTCGAGATTGTTTCTAGCTTCTAGGACAACGACGTTGATTCTGGCCCTCGTCAGTTTAATTATTTATTAAAAAAATTTTAGACTGTGTCCTCTCTTACCCTGTTCGTACATTTATTATCCCCCTTGTCTCCGGTCTCTAGTTTCTTCCTTACGGACTAGAGAGGGGTTTCGTCTTTCCTCTAGACACCAGTCACCCCGGCCTCTTCCTTCGTCACTCAACTCCTGGTTCTCCATCCGTGTTGAGGTCGGTCCACTTCTTAAACCTAAAACAAAAAGATCGTTCCATCCTCTCACTTACGGAATACGAAATTTTAGAGGGAGACTCTCAGTACGTCTCTCACTTGCCATTCCCACTTTCGACGTCCCGGTCCTACCTCGGAACGACCGATGTGACGACCGTCCTCCGACCTTCCGTCTCATTTCTGAGACACCCGCCCCACCCCCCGTCGTTACGTAACCAAAGGGTCTCGACGGTTTTGTTCAAAGATGTTTCACCTACAGAATTTTGTTGTCTTTAAATAAGAGAGTGTCAAGACCCCCAGTCTTCAGACTTTAGTTCCAAAACCGTCCCAGGACGAGGGAGAGTTTAGAGAGTTTTAGGAAGGACCGTAGAGGGCCGAAGACCACGAACGGCCGTTAGAAGCCACAAGAGTCCGTCGTCTACTTAGTGACGTTAGGCACGGTACCCCAACGTTTCTCAGCCCGTGTTGAATCGCTGACTTGTTGTTACAGACAGAATAGTATACTACAAGAGAGAGAACCAGAGATCCAGAAACTAGAGAAGTATATTGCTGTGACCATTAACCTAAAACCCGAGAGATTAGGTCATTCTGGAATAGAACTAAACGTAAAATTTATGTAGACGTTCCAGGTGTGAGTGTTCATGACCCCACAATTCTGAAATTGTCTTGAAAAGACTCCCTGTATCAAGTTGGGTGTTGTCCGTCTTCCCAGGACTGGACGATGCGGAGGTTCTTCGACACGACCTCTCTTCGGTTTGACCGGGTTGAAGGGGTCGTTCTTATTGGACCGGTGTGTGTCTCGTAGTCGTAGAAGGTGGGGACATTATCCCCACACTCACGAGAAATCAATAGGGACCGACGAGGAAGGTTTAGTCGTCCGTCCACCGTGTCTCCGCCCTTCGGGACGTCTATTCCTTACAAGGAAGAATAAGTGGATAGAGGTGGTGTGGAGAAGGCAAACGTCCAAATTAGAATTCATTTTGATAATTAAGTACTAAGGAAAAGTCACTCAGGGGTCACTGAAATTTGGTAGATGTCTGTATCCACTTAAAAGAATCTAAACGCCTTTCTCCTCTGGACTCCAAATAGAGTCTACCACGGGAATCACACACTGGAACTCGTTTAGTATATTGGAGGACTCAAAGTCGAAGGAGAAGATATTTTACTTCCGCAACAGGACCAGACCCCCAAGAGTTGGAACTCCTACACAGTTTTAGTGGACACGACGATTTTGTGTCTAACGGCCCGGAATGGAGTCTCGTAGACTAAGTCTTCCTAAGACCGTCTCGGACTCTTAATGTTAAGATCTTTCAAAGATCTGAAATAACAAGACGACCAACTCCTTGGTTAGTCTCTTTATGACAGGATCTATTAGAGACTCTAAAGACGACCACTAAGATAGGGTATTAAGATGTTTTTAGTTTAAAATTATATTAGACTCATCCGTTTCATTTTACAGCTTTAAATTAATAGTTTTAGACCAAAAGGGTCAAAATAACTGTATATTATCTGTTTACTTTAACATATATAAATTTCATGTATTACGCTACTAAACTATATATAACACTTCACTAATGGTGTAGGTAATTAATTAATTGTGGAGATAGTAAGGTGTAATGTAAAACACACACATCCACACACACCACTCTTTCGAATTCTAGATGAGAGAATCGTTTAAAGTTCATATGTTATAGTATAATAATTGATATTAGTGGTATGACATGTAATCTAGGGGTCTTGAATAAGTAGAATACTTATTTTAGCGATGGAAAACTGGTCGTAGACGGGTAAAGAGGGTCGAGGACCGGTGACGTAATATGAGAGAAAAAGATACCCAAGTTAAAAAAATCCAAGGTTTGTACATCCTAGTAGATTATAAAAAGAAAGAGACCAAATTAAATGAATCGTATTACAGGAGGTCCAAGTAGGTACAACATCCACCGTCTTAAAGGAAGAAAGTACCGACTTATGACAAAGTAACACCCAACTTATAAAAAGAAATAGTAAAAAGAAATAAGTATGTGAGTAATTACCTGTGAATGTCACAAAGGTGTAAAACCGGTGATACTTATTACACCGTCAGTTGTAATTTCACATCCATATACAGGTTTTATGACTAAAATAAAGAAAGTATACATGTAACTCTTCACCCTGACACTATAGTTACCACCAAAATAGAAATGTTTTAGACCAAATTTATATTTATATACAGGGTCAGTGACGAGTGGAATAAAAAGTGAAACCTAAATAGAGAGGATTGGATTTCTACAACTAATTTTCCGAGGAGAAAGAGATATAAGAGGTATGTGTATCTGATACGTGAAAGGAGACGGAACACTCAGGACGTGTATGTTCTGAGGACGTCTTCAGTTGTCTCACAACTGGATCTCAAATTATCTTAGTGGATGAGGACCATCTTGAATAAACCCCCACCTTTTCCTCAGTTTATCTACCTTAATCTTTAAACTTTTGATACCGTATTTATTCTGATACTTTTCTAGTAGTTATAGAAATAGGTAATCCTTTTACGTTTAGTTTTTGTGTTACTTTTAAGGTTACTGTCTTTAAGATTTGAAACATACCTTGGTGTTTTCTGACGTTTATTGGTTTCGTTAGAACTCTTTCTTCTTCTTGGTTCACCTCCGGAGTGTGAAGGACTAAAGTTTGATATAATGTTTCTATATCACTAGTTTATCATACTATAACCGTATTTTTTTCTGTGAATATAGTTACTTTGTCTGATCTCTCGGGTCTATATTTGGGTACGTGAATACTAGTTAAATAAATATTGTTTCCTCGATTACTTATATATTACACATTTCCTGTCAGAGGAGTCATTTGTCACGAACCTTTTGACCTGTTGGTGTACGTTTTCTTTCTTTTACCTGTAAGTGGTACATGTTTTTAGTTCAATTTTACCTAATTTCTGAACTTGTATTTTGGACTTTGGTATTTTAAGGATCTTCTTTTGTCCATCATTCGATGAACAGACCTCTTCCGTTACCGTGGGGTGAGGTCATGACAACGGACCTTTTAGGGTACCTGTCTCCTCGGACCTTCCGACGTCAGGTACCCCAGCGACTCCCAGCCTGTACTGACTCGCTGAAGTGAAAGTGAAAAGTGAAAGTAAGTAACCTCTTCCTTTACCGTTGGGTGAGGTCACAAGAACGGACCTCTTACGGTCCCTGACCCCTCGGACTACCCGACCGCAGATACCCCAGCGTGTCTCAGTCTGTGCTGACTTCACTGAATCGTCGTCGTTCGATGAACAGTATTCAGATATACTAGTATAAAAAAATGAGGTTGTGGTTTTCGTTTTTATTTGTTCACCCTGAGGTAGTTTGATTTTTTGACGTGTCGTTTCCTTTGATACTTGTTTTACTTTTCCGTCTGAAGGGACCACCATGTCATCTACCTGTAGGTGGACGGTCATGTTCACTGGACGCAAGGTAGGGACGAGGTCCTTCGAAGGTGTACGGAGTCTCGTTGATTCGGACACACGGTGTTGATGGCTCGGATCCACAACGTCAATGACTTCGGGTCCATGGATCTCCAACACGAGACGTTGTTTTGTACGGTGGTGTTACTTTTCGGACGTGTCGTATTGATCCGACATCAGGGGCGAGAGACGTTTATCTCTTTCGGACTCACTCCGTTACTTCTGGTTCGTGTTGGTTTTTTTATTTATTAAAGGAGTGACTTTTCTGTTGAATGACTTACCCCCCTTTATAACGTTTAGTGTATAGACTATTCCCTAATTATAGGTCTTATAATTTTTTTTGAGTATGATGAGTTATCGCTTTAGTTTGTTNTTTCACTTTTCCGTCTGAAGGGACCACCATGTCATCTACCTGTAGGTGGACGGTCATGTTCACTGGACGCAAGGTAGGGACGAGGTCCTTCGAAGGTGTACGGAGTCTCGTTGATTCGGACACACGGTGTTGATGGCTCGGATCCACAACGTCAATGACTTCGGGTCCATGGATCTCCAACACGAGACGTTGTTTTGTACGGTGGTGTTACTTTTCGGACGTGTCGTATTGATCCGACATCAGGGGTGAGAGACGTTTATCTCTTTCGGACTCACTCCGTTACTTCTGGTTCGTGTTGGTTTTTTTATTTATTAAAGGAATTACTTTTCTGTTGAATGACTTACCCCCCTTTATAACGTTTAGTGTATAGACTATTCCCTAATTATAGGTCTTATAATTTTTTTTTGAGTATGATGAGTTATCGCTTTAGTTTGTTTAATAGGTCGAATTTTTACCCGTCTCCAGTAATACGACATGTAAAATTTGAATGTGTCACGATATACGGTTAATATAGAGTTATTTTGACCTTCTTTTTTAATCAGTTACTAGAGTGTCTGTAAAGAGACCTCTTCTGTATGTATATCGGTTGTGCATAACTATGTACTTTTCCTCGAGTTGTAGTGACTAGTACTCAAGTCAAGTCAAGTCTACGAGTCAACACAGGTTGAGAACGCTGGTTTACTTGGCGTCGTGCAGTCCGGAGGGACAGGTAGTGGTTGAGGGTCTCAAGTGGGTTTGACCACAGGCTCAACCACTACGGTAGGTTAGTAGACTAAGGGACAGTAGGGGAAGAGGAGGACGGGAGTTAGAAAGGGTCGTAGTCCCAGAAAAGTCGACTCAGTCGAGAAGTGTAGTCTCCGGTTTTATAACCTCAAAGTCGAAGTTGTAGTCAGAAAGGTTACTTGTGAGTCGTGACTAGAGGAAATCCTACCTGACCAACCTAGACGAACGTCAGGTTCCCTGAGAGTTCTCAGAAGAGGTTGTGGTGTCAAGTTTTCGTAGTTAAGAAGTCGTGAGTCGAAAGAAATATGATGTTGAGAGTGTAGGTATGTACTGGTGACCTTTTTGGTATCGGAACTTATCTGTCTGGAAACAACCGTTTCATTACAGAGACGAAAAATTACACGACAGATCCAACCACTATTGAAAAGAAGGTTCCTCATTCGCAGAAAATTAAAGTACCGACGTCAGTGGTAGACGTCACTAAAACCTCGGGGGGTTTTTATCAGACTGTGACAAAGGGGTAGATAAACGGTACTTCACTACCCTGGTCTACGGTACTAGAAGCAAAAGACTTACAACTCGAAATTCGGTTGAAAATGTGAGAGAAGAAAATGAAAGAAGTTCTCCGAAAAATCAAGGAGAAGTGAAAGACGGTATCCCCACCACAGTAGACGTATAGACTTCACTAACTATAAAGAGGGCCTTTAGAACTAAGGTCGAACACAAAGAAGGTCGGGTCGCAAAGAGTACTACATGAGACGTATCTTCAATTTATTCGTCCCACTGTTATATGTCGGAACTGCATGAGGAAAAGGATAAACCTTGGTCAGACAACAAGGTACAGGTCAAGATTGACAACGAAGGACTGGACGTATATCCAAAGAGTTCTCCGTTCAGTCTACCAGACCATAAGAGTAGAGAGAGTCTTAAAAGGTCAAATAACACTAGGGGTGTCAGTTTTCGAAACCGTATCAGTTATTTCGTCCTTATCTACAAAAAGACCTTGAGAGAACTAAAAAGCTACTAGGTCGTCTACAACCGTTAAACTAGAGACCTAGGAGACGGAAAGATTTTGGTCGAACTTGTATACCTTCAAGTTATTCCAAGTTCATAACGTCTTCGGACCGAACCTCTTAAAACTCGTAATGAACTGATCGTATACTCTACTCACGACAACACGCCATCAAACTCGTAAGAAACCGTAACGGAAAGAAACCCTAACCTTACTTTTGACTGGAAAAGGTAAAGACACCGGTGACGACTTAAAAGGTTTAAACACCGTATAACTCACGTCGTGAAAGTGTCGTAGTAGAAAGTCCTAAACTTTATCAAGTTGACCTTAAGATAGTGGAGGTGATCGAAACAAGTATCACTACCAAAGATTCAGGGTGAACTGAAGTGTAAGGTCCTACAGACAGAGATCCACTCACTAGTGTGGTAGTACTAATAGACCCAGCACTTCTAGAAAAAACATGTCAAGACACATCAGAACGGTGGAGGAGAATTAGTAGTCCCTTTATGTTTAGTTTTAGTGTTACTCTATAGTGGAGTATGGACATTCTTCCTAACAATAGTTATTCTACTTTTTATTGTACATAACCGTCTCTACACGTAGAGAAATCCTAGTACCCTTACAAGAATTTGATCTAGTACCACTACCAGTATTTTGAGACATTTATAAGAATTTTAGTAACTTGAATGTCAATTTTCCTTACTTAAAATACCATACATGTAATACATATTTATTTCAACAGATTTCTGTAAATTCATTATCTTACGTTAAGGTAATTTTAATTTTTTCTTTGATTACCCTAAAGGACCCGGAGAGAAACTTCCAGTGGATTACGACTTTCAACAATACTGTATACGTCCTCTTAAGTTTATGAAGAGAAATCTTTTATAGTTGGATGAATGGGTCTGGTCTTTTATAATCTGACCAATGATCAACCATCTAACCACTGTGAATTTATGTAATTCGTGTAAACAAAGTATAAGAACTACATGGTCCGTGACAACATTCACGATATACGAAATAGGAAGTCAGTATGTAAGTTTTTATAAATAACTTGAATATAAAATACGAGTCGTAACAAGAACTACGATTTCTATGTCATACTCATTCTGTTTCAGGGCGTAAAGAACCTCGAATGTAAGATCATTCCCTCTTTCTGTATTTGTACATTTCTGTGTTCGGTATTATGTCTAATGAAATCCACCAATACGTACTCAAATTTTTATTCGGACCTATTACCTCTCTCAACGTCTTCTACCGTTTCCTCCCGTCACCTTTGACTCCCGAGTCCCTTCCAGAGACCGTTTCCTCCCCCATCCGACTCCATTGTAAACTTCTTATATTTTCACAGTAGTAGGTTCCTAGCCCTCTTCTCACAGGACCCACCCCTTTATCGATTATATTTAGTGTAGCCCAGTATCCTTTACCTCTCTACCGTCACATTAATTGTCTTTCGTCTTGTTTCATCTCCGTGGTTTGAGGGACTAAAGTTGAAATAACGTTTCGGTATCATCAGTTTGTCACACCATAACCGCAGTAGAACCTGTCTTGAGAGACAATTAATGTATAATTTTCAGTGGGGTCTTCGAAACACCTATACCCTTGTACCTTCTCCCTTTCTTACTCCTTTCATTTCTTAATTCTCACACGCCGTCCTCGATTTCTCTCTACTACCACCGAAACTACTTCTCCACCACTCTTCACGATCATAGACCCGGTAGAATCCTGTCTAGGTTATTCCGACCTACGAGACATGTCCCACCTCGTTCTCCACAACTCTTACTAGGAACTTAAAACGGAACTCGTTGTTCCACCTTCCGTGTGGCAATTGACTTTTCCGTTTGAAGAAACTCTAACTGAGATGATATGGGACTAGTACCTACTTCTTTGACCCCGAGCCTCTTCGATTCGGTGAAACGGGGTCCAATAGGTGGATTCCTTACCCTCTTCGTCCAAGTTTCGGTCACTGAGGTTTCTGGTATAAAACAGAGACAAATAAATAAGTGAAACCCCCCGACACGACCCAGAAGTGCCGACACGGTCCTAAAGAGATCAACGCCGTCCGTTCCCGATGAGGGGTCAACGGTACACACCCGAAGAGCAACACGACCGAAGAGAACGACGGCTCGTGTCCGAGATCCCACGTGTCCGAGTCAACGGGACTTTGTGCACCCTAGAAGGGTCTGGTCCTTAGCTTGGGTACAAGGGATGTAATCGTCGACCTAAGAATTGGTGACCTGGTGGTCCCTTCAGGGTTTCCGGTATAAAATTTGTGACAAATCATGATTGAGGACGGGTTTCACAAGGAAGGAGGAGTCGGTCTGTCACCTGTCTTTAGTACCTTTCATCGTAACCCACCGATCTCCTCCCGAAGAACCGATTACCCACCCGTACAGTAACTTGTTTTCCCTCTCCTCGTTGAACTTCCTCATTGTAAAAAGGTCACTTAGTATAATTTATTGGTCTCACGGAATATGGGTCACAGTCCGATTTGTCTCTAACTGTCCATTATTGTCGGGTCATTAATGTCCTTTTGGAGTAGAACTTTTCACGTCTCTAAGAACTTTATGGACTTCGGTAAATTATATAGAATACAAACGAGGTCTGGTTCTCAGTCGAGGGTTTCGTTCTGACCAGAGTAATGGTTTGATTACCTGTAGTACAAGACTCCACGGAAAGAAAGACGGTTTATTTAGTCTTAAAAATTTTGACTTCGGGTTCTATCGGTACGACGTTTACAAACGTTCCTATAGTGACTCACAAAGCCCACAGTTCGGATTAAACTGAACCGGGCCAGACAAGAAAATTCTGTCCGAGTCCTCCATAGTCGACCCAGTGTCCCTCTTAAGGAAGACGAGAACGAGAAACTCGACACTGTCTTTAGTTTGGAACTAAAGGACTTGTATGAAAGAGTTCGTTCTTAACGGGGACAGTGATACCGGGTTTCCTCATTCAACACTACTTTCAATAGTAAGAGGGGATAAGGGACTAACATCCCAACAACCAACAAAAAAAAAAAAAAGGGGTCCTCATCCCCTACCTCTCTCTTCGAGTAAGTGTGAAAGTACTCGGGGGTCATTCACCGTCGGTGACAGGATCCTTCACTTTCACTTTCAGCGAGTCAGTACAGGTTGAGACACTGGGGTACCTGATATGTCAGGTACCTCAAGAGATCCGGTCTTATGACCTCACCCATCGGCCAGGAAAGAGGTCCCCTAGAGGGGTTGGGTCCCTTCAGCCGACTACGGTTTAGAAATATAATATTTTTTCGTATTCACTATCGTTTTTATTTTACCATTTGAACACACACGGGTGCAGACACACACACACGTACACACACACACTATACACGTGCGAGGGAGTCGACAAGGGACGTGTGAGGACACGTGGCGTGAGGATCCCGGACTCGTAGTCACCGGACCTGTTTCCCTTTGAGGAGGCACGGAACGTCTGAAAGGAGTCGTAAAAAGTGGTATGTCATCGAGATTACTGGAACCTTAGCTCGAGAATGACCCCTAATTATTGACCGACCCAAATTACCGGGAATGACACAGGACCCGGTAAAAGGGTCAGTCGGTAATTAAGGTTCGTCACGGGACCCGAGACCGGTAATACTGAGGGACCCGGTTCACCGACGGAACTCCGTTTGTCGGGTCGGAGGAAAAGACGTCTGTCTCGAAGGTGACGCGAGAGGGGACGAAGAGAGGTATCGTAACCATGGATCCCGACGTCCGTTTAACAACCAATCCCGTAGTGTACTGCAGAAGAAAAATACACACATCCAAAAGAGTATCCTGTCTCTCAACATCTCCGACTCAAAGTAAGTGAGTGAATAGTTGAGTAGACAGATAAGTCATCGTTAACTCACAAAAAATACCCAGTCCTTCGTTCTCTCTAAAACCTCACTGGATTATACCCACGAATACAAAGGATGGTCCCAGTCCTGTGGAGTGGTTTACCCCGAAATTCCTTTTACAGGGGCTCTGAGTCCCTCCGACTTATGGCACTCTTCTTTCTTTCTTTTACTACCCCGACGTCACGCAAGTGTCCCTCGGTGATGGGGAGAACGTAGGAACCACGTCCAAATGGAGGGTCCACACGGTCGTGTCGAGGTTCAAGTGAAAGGGTTTGAGGAGACACACTAAGTAGTTGAGTCGTAGACCCACGAATTCACTTCTGACAGTTATGATGTAGTCCTTAGAATTGAGTGTTTCCGTACTTATATAGGTGGACAAAGTAATTCTGTGAGTCCTACCAGTACCAGGACGCTGCACCTCCTCGTTCCGACAGAGTCTCTTCAGTGTAAGATTCTTGGACCCAGGGTTTTAGACATATCAGTAAGGTGGAGGAATCAGGGAGACTTACGTCCTTTCTCTGAAGTAAAGGAGGAAACCTTCCCTAAGTCGGAAACCATGTACGACAGTTGACGTCCTTCACATTGTAATACAAATCTTGTCAATGACCGTAAAATAACCGAGGTGAATGACTTTCCGTGAATTCCGTATTAGGTCTGTAGCTAAAAAGACGTAACAAACCACGTAGACTCGTTGTGTTTCTCTCCCACGACCACAGGTTCCATTAGTTATATGGAGTCTCGAGTCCGTCCACCCGTACTCCCTCCCGAAAGACCCTGTCCCACCAGGGGTCACACAAGACTACCACGGGTCCATAGTGTCTGCCAGACATACCGTGTCAGTCCTTGTAACTGGAAGGGATTTTCCTAGAAGTAGACCGGAGTGCACCCGTATCCTCTTTCTCTCTCTCTCTCCAGGAACCTTAGAAGTCTCCCTAATGGTCATAGTGGGTAGTTCGTCGAACACGAGACTCTTGGTGTCATCTTATTAAGTAATGTCCCTTTCTCTACGATCCTTGAAGGAAATCGTAAAAAGGGGTCATTTTTAATCGTGTTATAGATCTTTAATATCTAGTCTGACCTTTTCAGTCCTAATTATGAAGATCCACTCAGACTATTCTTTTTCGTTCAAGGTTACCGGAACCCCAGGTCACCTTACTTTAGAATGTTTCACTGGAATAGTTCGTTTACCTGACTCAATGTGACATGGAGTCCCCATATAATTCACGAGTTACTTACAGAAAATTTACTTACTTGCTTACTTACAGTAGACCGATAATCGTAGAATCAACCGGGAGAGAAACAAAATGCTCACTCTTTCAATTCATGGACTAAGCGCCACTTCAGACGAAATCTGGGACCCAGGGGACTGGGATTAGTAGTAAACCATTGCACGATAAACGTCTACGGGGTCAGTAGAAGCATCTTTACAGAATTCACCCGAAGATGTACTCATCTTTAAAGGGTCCTATATTCTGAAAACTACGATTTTGGGTTTATTGGGGATTATTTGGCCCAACAAAAAGGTGAGGAGTTATAAGAGTAATCACTTTATCCCCACTACTATATAGAAAGAATATCCCAATAAACTTCTTAATTACGTTAATATATTTTTCGAGTATTGTCACGGACCGTGTATCTCCTGTAGGTCTTTATAATTGATTATAATTATAATCAAGTGAGAAAGGAAATACGGGGGGCGGGACGAGACGAGGTTTGTCGGGGGAAATGATTGTGACTCCGCGTCGGGACGTTACACAGTATACATAACGCGTAGAAATGACTGGGCGACGGGCGATGGTTTCATATTTGACTTCCTAAGACAAAAAGGTAAGGTAAACGTAAGAATGACGGGTCGTGTCACGTACAGTGGATTCTCATCACTTTGACTTTCAGTGAGTCAGCACAGGCTGAGACACTGAGACGCCTGACATCGGACGGTCGGAGGAGACAGGTACCCCTAAGAGGTCTGTTCTTATGACCGCGACACCGGTAAGGGAAGAGGTCCCCTAGAAGGGTTAGGTCCCTAACTTGGACCCAGAGAACGTAACGTCCGTCTAAGAAATGACAGACTCGGTGGTCCCTTCGGAGTGGACTCTCATTGAACTACAATTTACTTACTACTCTTAAACGTCACCATCTTAACGGTAAAGTATTCGGGTACACAGTTACTAACTGAGGTCCACTAGTCATGTATGACTGAACCATACCTGGATGAGACGAGAGGTGATGCGGACTATTAGGGACTTAGTCGGTAGTGAATTACTTACTGTGACACGGACCAGGATACCATTCCTGGCCCAACTTGACGTTCGTTAAAGATAATTATTAAAACATCCAGTTTATAACCGTTAAAGTATACTGAGTTCGACTATGATACACAAGGTCGTTTCACCTTACCACGTAGTTAATAGGGGTCAGTTTCTACTCTTTTGACTCTGAACACCTCCAATCGCTTACCCGTTCCAGGGTTTCGATTGTCCACCATCCCGGTTCAGACCTGGTAGGACACACCCACGGGACACGGTAAGACGTCACTCCCTTCCACCGGCGGGAACCCACAAGAAACAGGCTAAGACTTCTGTCTCGGTACCGAGTTCTTTGAGGATCTCATTTCTATGTTGACGACTTATGTACGTCGTGTTTTAACCTTGGTTAAAGGACCCTGACACGTTCCTTACCTGGGTCACACAGGTCAAGTTTCAATTGTCCCTTCCTCCTGTCTCAGAGACCCCTTTTATATTATCTCGTTGACAGGAAGTCTTGTAAGAACTGACAGTCAAAGAACACGTGAACAACCGGAACCGGAGTCCGGGATTAATGTAATAGAAGTTTGTCGTTGACTCTATAAAGAGCAATTTGTACTGGTCCCTTTACATATTACACCTCCTTGTGACGACAAGTCTTTTGTGTAGTCCCCAAGTCCCACAACTTCGCTCGGGACAGGAACCGCAACGGGACCACCACTGACGTCCGGGTCCCGAGGGTGTCCCGTACGCACGGGAGCTACTTGAATTCCGAAAGAAGAGTAAGGACTTCCACCTGGTTGAGTCAAAGAGTGAGAGAGGGAAATTTTACCCTCTTTCTTAGGATTGACAGTAAAATTTTAATACCGTAGACTTCCCAATGTTAAACGTACAGAAAAGAGGGTACTAAAAATCTGCTACGAATAAATCCTCTTTATATAAACATGTCGTAGGTTCTTGTGACTATATGCGAATTGAAGGTTAGTCCACTCAGTTCTCGTAGTTTTGGTCGCAGTCTCGTGTAATATCATATCAGAAAAGAAGTTGAATCCCCATTGAAACCTAAGTCTTTCTGGACTTAAACTTTCGTACTGAAGTAATGAACGATCAATACATAGACTCGTAAAAAAAAAATTACCGAGACTCGGAACCCCATAGTAATAGACATTTTACCGTCAGTGTCGTTCGAACAATGTAACTATCCTGTCAGACTATACAATTATAGTCACTTCGGGTCTGGGGGTACAAACTGTCCAGTGACGACCGAGAAAAGGACTACAGGTCACGAGGGACTGTGGTCAGACTACTCCATTATCGTAGTCCCCATATAAAACCGTTTTCTCCCTCCTCTTTTTTCTCTCCGTCGGGAGTCTACGTCCCTTCACTGGACGACCACGGTTCTCTCGTAACGGGTGACTACCTCAGGAGGGAGAGGAAGGTCGGGGACTTTTACGTGACGTCCCTGACGCGGGACCACTGCTCGAGGCCCGTCGACGACGCGTCGTCCGTTCCGCGGGTCTAACTGCCCTGACTTACACAGTAAGCGTACTTGCTGCGGGGGTGCGCACCGATGCCCGCCCTGCACCCGTTGGCGTGGTCGGACGCCCAGTAGCGCGTAAGGTCGTAAGTCGCCTAGGAGGCGTTGGCGGTGCTGGACGAGTTGCAGTCGGTCCCGTGGCACAAGTAGAAGACCCCGGGGTCGTCGATGTACGCAGCGCTGCCGTTCCCGGTCCAGATGTTGTTGGACGTCGACGACTCGGTCCACGACGGGGCCGACTTCCGGAAGTACTAGTGCGCGGCGTTCTACGACGTCAAGCTGCTCGAGAAGTTCGCGCTCTGGCCGTTTCTGTCCATGCCTCCGCTCCCGTTCTCCGCCGTGCCCCCGCCCGATCCCGCTCGTTTCCGGGAGGGACCGACCGGTCGAGTGGTTCTCGCTTCGAACAAAAAAATTTACGAATACAGTCTATTCGAAGAAAAAGAAATTTAAAAATTAGTAAAAAAAATTAACTTCATATGAAGTAAATGTTACAACATCAAAGTCCACATATCGTTTCGTTAAGTCAATATACACAGGAGTGAGGACAGACTGAGAAGTGTTCGGGTCCCTGACATCGTGACTCCAAGGTGACAGGTACCCTAAAAGGTCCGCTCTTATGACCTCACCCCTCGGTAAAGGATGAGGTCCCCTAGAAGGACTGGGTCCCTAACTTGGGTGCGAGAGTTCGGAGGACGGAACCATCCTTCTAAAAAATGGTGTCTCGGTGGACCCTTCGGGTTAAGTCAAAACACATATATACATATATATATATCTCTCTCTCTCTCTTGTATATATACATACATATACCTCATAATATACAAACACACATATATATATATACCTCTTGTTGATATATATTAAAATATATATATAATATACATACGACGACGACGACGATTCAGTGAAGTCAGCACAGGCTGGGACACGCTGGGGTATCTACCTTCGGGTGGTCCGAGGGGGTAGGGGTCCTAAGAGGTCCGTTCTTGTGACCTCACCCAACGGTAAAGGAAGGGGTCATGTACTTTCACTTTTCACTTTCACTTCAGCGAGTCAGTATAGGCTGAGGATCGCTGGGGTACCTGGTGTCGGGTGGTCCGAGGAGGTGGGTACCCTAAAAGGTTCGTTCTCATGACCTCACCCCACGGTAACGGAAGAACAATGTCAACGACGACGACGACGACGATTCAGCGAAGTCAGCACAGGCTGAGACACGCGGGGGTATCTGCCGTCGGGCGGTCCGAGGGGGCAGGGACCCTGAGAGGTCCGTTCTTGTGACCTCACCCAACGGTAAAAATATGAAGACACATTATATTTGAAAGGGTCTAAGGAAAGACGATATCCAACAATGTTCTATAACTTATATCAAGGGACACGCCATCACATTCAGGAACAACAAATATACAAAATATATCTCCTCACCAATTAAGGTTTGAGGACTAAATAGAGAAAGGGAGTGATGGGGAAAACCATCAAAAATAAGATTTAGACACTCAGACAGAGACAAAACATTTATTCAAATAAGTATGTCAAAAAAAAAACTAAGGTGTACATTTACTATAGTATACTATAAACAGAAAGAGACTAAATGAAACGAATTATACTGTTCGAGATCCAGGTGGGTACAACGACGGTTACCTTAATAAATAAGAAAGATTTTCGAGAACGAATTCCGAAAAACAATACCGGGACGGCGAGTACGACACCTGTCTCAAGTAGACGTCCCAGGAGGACCTCTAACCTGACAAATTCAACTTAAATATCCGTTTCACTTCTCTCATAAATACACCTATTAAGTCCCGGTATAGGGATGAAACCTTCTTCTCCACTGTCACGACGACCGAATGTAACCATCACTCGCGTTCTATTATCCAAAGAACGTAAAATAAAGGAGTACACTTGTGATTGGTTTTTCTTCATGTATCTCAACAAAAAGAGAAGTTTCCGTTTATACATAAGTCAGTTGTCTATAAAGAATCACGGACGATAAAGTGACGTGGACTATACCCTTTATGTATATCAGTTTTTATTCCGTCTACATCTTGGACGGGAGGTCCTTATATCAGAAGATCCCACCCGTCTATAAGTGGTTCATCACCGGTTTCACGATCCAGAACACTCCCCTTCTTTTACCAGGAGACTGGACACCCTGTCCCTCTGCCCGACATCAGATCCCGTTCCGAGTGGTTTGACAATCAATGTCTAGGCACTACCCTGTGCTTTACGTACGTCACTCAGTGACATTCTAAAAAAATTATATTATCTTTCTTACCTTATCTACATTATTTTCTGTTAAAGTCGTAAGTAAGGGGTGTCATTCATTCCTTTTCATAATAAAGTACTTTATTTTAAACAAAGTCAAAATGTGTATTTTTATATGTATATGTCTCTGCAGAAAAACTACACTATTTTAGTAAGATCTTCATCTATCCCTACTACTACCGTATTGACACTTATATGATTTTTCGTGATTTAATGCACGAAATCTTTTGATACTTCACTTTTGGTACATATTATGTACACTCGTGTATGAGAGTTAGTGCTACATTTTACATAAAGAATGACATTCAGGTTTGGAAAACTTTTCGTGACCAGATCTTCTACTCCTAGACGACCTTTCTAAAAGAGGGTTTCTACATAAATTCGTCTCCGGTTCCAGTTATTCATAAATAGGTCCATCTCTTCTTGGACTCTTCGTCTCTCTTTTCACGGGAATACCCATACTCTTCCACTCTTCACTCTTCTGAACGTCCCCCAACCTCTTCTCAGGGCCACTGACACCCGTCCTCCCGACCACCACTCCACCGTACCACCCGTAGACCTCTCATCCGTCTCTGTTTCCCACTCCTTAGCCGATTTAGAGTCACTTCTTTTTCTGTCAATGTCCATAGCTTTCCTTATTACGCCACATGTGTCACTCGTCACGCCACAGGTTTGTGTGTCGAGACCCAACCTTAAAACTGAGACAGGGAGTGATCAACGTATCAGATCCTGTTTTATCGATTGGAAAATCATTGAAGTGTACACTTTTCGTGTGTCACTGATCCGAAGTATCCTGACCAGATTACTAATTTAAAATGAATAAAGGAGTTAAGATTTTTGTACATGAAAATATTAATTATGTGTAAATTACTATATTGAATGGGGAAAGGATTGTTTTTGGCAAGAACCCGGTTAAAGACCATTTATTTCTTAAACAACAACAAGTCAGTAATTCAGTACAAGTTGACAAACACTGGGTTACCTGAAATCGTGTGGTCCGAAGGGACAGGAGGTGATAGAGGGCCTCAAACGAGTTCAAGTACATTTAACTCAGTTACTACGATAGGTTGGTAGAGTAGGAGACGGTGGGAGAAAAGGAAAACGGAAGTTAGAACGGGTCGTACTCCCAGAAAAGGTTACTCAGTCGAGAAGTGTAGTCCACCGGTTTCTTAACCTCGAAGTCGAAATCGTAGTCAGAAAGATTACTTACAACGACAAGTCAGTGAGTCAGTACAGATTGCTTAACGCTGGGGTACCTGACGTCGTGTGATTCGGAGGGACAGGAAGGTTACTTATAAGTCCCAATTAAAGGAAATCCTATCTGATGTAACTAGAGGAACGTCAGGTTCCCTAAGAGTTCTCAGAAGAGATCGTGGTGTTAAGTTTTCGTAGTTAAGAAGTCTCGAGTCGGAAAAAAAATACCAGGTTGAGAGTTTAGGCATATACTGATGACCTTTTTGGTATCGAAACTGATATACCTGGAAACAACCGTTTCACTACAGAAACTAAAAATTATGTAACAGATCCAAACAGTATCGAAAGGAAGGTCCTTCGTTCACAGAAGATTAAAGTACCGACGTGAGTGGTGGGAGTCACTAAAACCTCGGGTTCTTTATTTCTTATCCTTCATGATTTAGGAAACCCGATCGAATTCGTTGAGAATACCTCTTGTCAGAATTTCTTTCTTGTCTCGAGTGATAGGGGTTTAAGAAACAACCCTTCTCGAAAGAAAAATTTAGGACCTTTAGAAACACTAGTAACCTCCCGACCGGTCCGTTCTCATTCTTACTAAAGACTACCTTACTCTTCTCGCCCTAGGTCGACGACCGTGACACCGGAGGAAGGTACCTCCAGGTCCACTGATTAAGGTACCAATCGGGTCAGTCATCTAGTGTGTCCCCTAGAACAGTAGTAGTGTATGACAGTACTTTAGGTCAGTAAGTAACAGAAAATTTTTGGTGTTTATTCTGTCTGACAACGAGTAAACATACTCAAGAAATTGGTTTTCTCGTAAAATATTCTCTTCCTCTTACTTCCTTCAATAAGTGTCAAAGTTAAAAACACAAACCTTTTAAGTTTTACTCATTTTTGTGAGAGAAGTTATCTTTTGTGAAGAGAAAACTCAAATTACCAACAAACGATCTAAATTCATAAGGACTTTGTGACGACGTCACAATCGATATAGTTTATTAATGCGTAACGAGACCTAGAAGAACCCCAAAGGGTCCACCGCGATCTCCATTTCTTGGAAGGACGGTTACGACCTCTGTACGTCCTCTGTGTGTTCTGTGTGCCCAAGTTAGGGCGCAGCTTCCTAACCCAGCCTCCTAAGGGACGTCCTCTAGTACCGTTGGGTGAGGTCTTAAGAACGGACCTCTTAGGGTACCTGTCTTTTCGGACCACCCGATATCTGGTATCTCAACGTTTATCAGTTTGCACTGACTTCGTTGAATCGGACGTGTATACGACCTAGAAGAATTCCCTAATTCAACTAGTGAAGCTCTAATCAGTAAGGTAGGACTAAGAGGAGTCTGGAGATCCTTTGTTAGAGTGTATTTCTGTATTGGGTGAGTGGTTTGAGTAATTTAAGACTGGTCACTTTTGGAAAAAACGTCATACGTTCTTCATTCCCAAAATCTTTTCCGTCTCCTTGGTCTCTAGTTTAACGGTTGTAGGCGACCTAGTACCTTTTTCGTTCTCTCAAGGTCTTTTTGTAGATAAAGACGAAATAACTAATACGGTTTCGGAAACTGACACACCGAGTGTTATTTGACACCTTTTAAGACTTTCTCTACCCTTATGGTCTGGTGGATTGGACGGAGAACTCTTTGGACAT
Source organism: Capra ibex (assembly GCA_006410555.1). NCBI lineage: Eukaryota > Metazoa > Chordata > Mammalia > Artiodactyla > Bovidae > Capra > Capra ibex. The sequence goes on from SJYO01055746.1 coordinate 1,463,891, forward strand.
ACGGCCAGTCCTTCGTTGTCAATCTTGACCTGTACCTTGTTGTCTAACCAAGGTTTATCCTTTCCTCATGCAGTTCCGACATATAACAGTGGGACGAATAAATTGAAGATACGTCTCATGTAGTACTCTTTGCGACCTGACCTTCTTTGTGTTCGACCTTAGTTCTAACGGGCCTCTTTATAGTCAGTGGAGTCTATACGTCTACTGTGGTGGGAATACCGTCTTTCACTTCTCCTCGATTTTTCGGAGAACTACTTTCATTTTCTCCTCTCACTTTTTCAACCGAATTTCGACTTATAAGTCTTTTGCTTCTAGTACCGTAGGCCAGGGTAGTGAGGTACCCTTTATCTACCTCTTTGTCACCTTTGTCACAGTCTGAAATAAAAAACCCCGAGGTTTTAGTGACGTCTACCACTGACGTCGGTACTTTAATTTTCTGTGAATGAGGAACCTTCTTTTCAATAGTGGTTGGATCTATCGCATAAGTTTTCGTCTCTGCAATGAAACGGCTGATTCCAGGCAGATCGGTTCCGATACCAAAAAGGACACCAGTACATACCTACACTCCCAACCTGACACTTCTTTCGACTCACGACTTCTTGACTACGAAAACTTGACACCACAACCTCTTCTGAGAACTCTCAGGGAACCTGACGTCCCTCTAGGTTGGTCAGGTAAGACTTCCTCTAGTCGGGACCCTAAAGAAACCTTCCTTACTACGACTTCGACTTTGAGGTCATGAAACCGGTGGAATACACTTCTCGACTGAGTAACCTTTTCTGAGACTACGGCCTTCCCTAACCCCCATCCTCCTCTTCCCCTGCTGGCTCCTACTCTACCGACCTATAGTAGTGACTGAGCTACCTGTACTCAGACTCACTTGAGGCCCTCAACCACTACCTGTCTCTCCAGACTACATGACGCTAAGTACCCCAGCGTTTCTCAGCCTGTGCTGACTCGTTGACTTGACTTGACTTGACTTGACTTGACTTTCCAAAAGGTCCACCGAGTCACCAATTCTTAGGTGGACGGTTGCGTCCTCTGTGTCCAAACTAGGGACTAGACCCTTCTTCTTGTTGATTCGGACACACGGTGTCAATGACTCGGGTCCGATATCTCGGACCCTTGACTTTGATGACTCGGGTGTGTGTCCAGTGTTGTTGACTCGCGTACGAGACGTTGCTTTCTTCAGTATCGTTACTCTTCGGGTTCGTGGTGTCAATCTCTCATCGGGGACGAGAGAGGTTGATCTCTTTTCGGACACATCGGTGTTTCTGGGTGTCTCGGTATTTATTTATTTATTTATTTATTTATAAAAATTTCATATGAATTTATTTTCTTCGACTAGAACATGACTGAGTTATAAGAATACACAGGCATAAGAATTAAACATCATATGGGGTTCGACTTTCTTGTTCCAGTCTTTGTCGGGAAGTCCCGTTTTGATAAAGACATTTGATTTTGTGTTTTGTAAATCACAGATTGTCATAACGGACATAGCACGAAAAGAACTTTGGATTGTGTCATCCTACCTAATTTCTGTGTGAATCATACCTTATAGACTAAAACGTGTAGAGTACTAGGTCTGTAAGTAAAGTCCGATTATAAAACTTCTTTACCCTATTAAGTCATCTAAGACTAAATACCTTCAAAGTGGGATGAATTTTCATTTCCTTTTTCACCGAGTCTTTGTTAGACGTTAATTCTTCGTACTGTTTACTGTATCTACCGGTTCGCCATAAGAAACTATAATCTTTCATTGATATGAACTTTTATTGAAATATTAACTTATTCCCATGTAATCCTTTTATACTAAGTCTTGGTTATAATATCATTAATCTATTTTCTTCGTATTTACTTTATTGACGTCCTTCTTATAAAGGTATCTCTAATATTTACTCTAAGACCACCTCGTCTTTCCGGAAATTAACATTAAATCACACGTGATATCTTAATAGTCGAGTCACACAATGAAGTAGTATATTTTCTTATAGACTAGTAAAAGGGATTATTCGTGTACTGTCGAGAAGTATAAGGAAGTAATGTCGACTAATTCACATTTTTGTCATCTATAAGGAAACGACCTTTTTCTCAAACTTAGTAAAATCTGTCTGTCACGTCCCGTCGACTTACAGACATCGTACACTAGAAAAGGTTTTCCGATAATAAAACGTCCAGACCCCTTAAAATTCACCGTGAAATTTCTTTAGAAGTAGAACCAAAGAAATCAGGAGGTAAAACATAAGAGGGGTAAAAATGGGTAATTTGGAAAATGACATCTCAGGGTAGGAGGATATAAAGTCTGACACCGAACACTAAAGATGATGTAGTATGTTATCTTTCGGTTTTAACACCCCTTCAAAGACGGTGACCCTTTTTCGGGAGAACCACAAAGGATGTTGAACTTTAGTATCTCTGTGTCCACACTAAGGACCTAGTCCTTAGACACCTATGGTTATTCGACAGTAAGGACCCGGGGTGTAAGAGGACGAGTAAGTGACTGGATCAAATTCAGATCTTGTTAACCGGTAGAGTTCCAGTGTCGGAACCACTTCTGCTCCGTACCGTGCCGGAAGGGAAGGGGAGGGGGTAAGTCGAGACGATGGGGGAGTCAGGGTTTCCGGAATCCTTATGTGTCAGGACTACTCTTTCTTCACCCTAGCAATTGTGGACACATCTGACCTCCAGGGTCTTAAAAGACTAATGAAGGGATTGATGACTACTACCTAAGATGTATTCTCGGTCATCGGTACAATCTTCCTATAGTCAAAGAAACACACACAATTATTCGTGACTCTCATTACCGACTTAATAAATGAAGTAAACGAGGGTGGAGCGTTAGTTCTCTCCTCCTTCCCTAGAACTACATAGTTGTATGGTCTGAAACATGAAGAATACTACAACAGAGAGAATCAGAAACTTTAATGTTCAACGAGTCCTTCTTTCTCGAAGGGTACGGCCGAAAGACCTATTCTTTAGTTCCGAGTTTCTTATCATCATTGGACGGAGTCCAGTAAGTCGACCATTTACTATCTTTGATCATCCTATGTTTAGACACAATAAAGGTAGAACTCTTAGAAAATTTACATGAAGGACCCTATAATGACCTAGTCCTATGGTATCTACCTTTTATTTTTACTCATTTCCCTAATTCTTCATCTTTCAACTTCGGTACTCGAGTCCTCACTGATTTAATGGGTAAGGACAGTTCATACACTATTTTGTTTTCTGAAGAATTTTGTGGAAAAAACTAACAATAAGGAATACACTTTACCTCTATTACGTTTGACGAATTGTTTTTGAGAAGGAGGAATTTCTCGCCATAATACGTCACGGTCATCTCTTCGAAAAGATGTCGAGGTGATAAGTATAGTGTATACCACGATACCGACCCGTTTCAGTCCGTCAGACTGGAACCCCTATTCCAAAATTTTGACCGATTACTCCGGATGTTATTCGGGACCCCTTTTTTTTATTTTTGTCGTTAGGGGTTTCTTAACTTTAATTATAGGTGTCGTCGTATCGTACCACCTGGTTCAGTAGGAGTGTCCAGTTGACTCTGGAACTACCATACAGAGGTGTCAATGGGAACCTGAGTCGTACACCAATCTCGAGTTGTGTCTACAAACTTACCCATTTACTTACTTACAACTTTGGGTGGTTACGTTAGGAATGTAAGACAGTTAAAAACCAAGAAGATTATTTTTAAAAGTATCCCGAGACTGAGAAAACTACCTTTTATTTCGTTTATTAATTTGTATTCGTAAGGACACAGAAGAAGGAGACTGGTAATCAGGGAAGGATTTACTTACCTGAAGAAAATTCCTTTCTGTAAGTCAGTTCTAAACCCACAGTATCAGATCAATTTCCGTTCAAAAATGGGATGTTGATAAACTAACTAGTTAGTTAGTTAACCATCTATTTTTGTTGACATAAATAAGTAAAATTATTAGAGAAGTAATAGGTGGGGCGAACCTCTTTTTTCTTATAAATATCGATCAGTCTATAAGATCAATTTTTTCTAAACTGTGTACTCCTAACATCAGAATGTTCTTTAACTCACCACCCTGAAGGGTCCACCAGGTCACCAATTTTAGGTGGAAGGTTATGTCCCCTGTACCCAGGATAGGGATCGACACTTTACTTCTAGGGTGTTTGGTACCCCGTTGGTTCGGGAGTACGGTGTTCATTCTAGATTACGTCGCTTTATTTATCTATTTATTTATAAAAAATTTTTCTTTAACCATTATTGAACGTGTATTTCTAACTAGTACTGATGCATCTTCAGGGGATTCTTGGGTGGTATTACCTTGTAACTGTAGTAAATGGTAACCATAGTACCTTATACCACCATAACCATTGTATAACGATAGACCATTTCAAGACCGACAAATAGTTTACCTCTCTCTCACACACATACATATAGCAGTAGGAACAAGGTCTATTCTAAATTCTACCTTCCCCATATTACTACTGAAATGGTCGAACGTCTGATTTGATAACAAGGAAGGTCCTTCTAGAGGTTGTGAACCGAGTCGTGACCGACCAAGTGTTACTGTTATCGGGACCTTGAGACACTGTCCTAGTTACAAATACCGTACCACGGGGGTCTGAAGACGTCCATCCTAAATAAGACGCGTGTTTTAAGTAGTCGTCACAATACGTCACAAATATTTATAGACTAAGGTTTATAGTTGGTGCTCTGTACAGAATGACAGAAGAATTTCGTTAATTAATTGTACAGGGTTCAGGACCAAGATCTTTGTTGTTTGTCGTAAATTAATACACTATATTTTATAACTTTCAAAAAACAAACACGACGACATCTTAATTAGGTAGAACACCCGAAGTAAATAGGAGACTTATAAATAGTTGGTTTTCATTACGTTATTAACCATATTATAATTGCTACTTGTCGTAATTCTTTATAATCAAAATAAGAGTAAACTTTCCTTACACCATTAAAAATTACTTAATTTCTCCCGTTAAAGAAACTGTCATTCCGGACAAAAGATTTTAATTTTATAAGGAGACTCAGAGAAAGGGAAAGGTGTAGTCGTCGGAGTCAAACACGAAGATTCTGGTTTTCGCGTCCGTATTAATAAAACTATATAGCGAAACTTCCTTTGTATGTAGAGACAACGATGGAATTCAATGGAGGACCGTACACGGGTCCGTCTCAAACCATACATGAGTCTCTACGTGACTCTCTGTAAGCCCCGGACTAAACACCTTCGGACTAACTTTTAGGTGGACATTAGATCTCCTCGCCACGGTTATTTAAGTCTTTCAAAGGATCAAGAGTCCGTACGGACGACGGGACGTGTACCTGAGTCAAGACTAGAAGTCTACCATTTTGGATCCCATCCTCCCGTAAGGGTTGAACAAGTAATTTTAAATATGAGTGACTATAGAAGTACACCCCGGCCACCGAGTCACCACTTCTTATACGTTGCGTGCTCTGCGTCCTCTGTGTCCAAGGTAGGGACCCAGTCCTTCTAGGGGACCTCCTGCTGGTTCGTTGGGTGAGACCATCAGAACGGACTTATTAGGGCACCTGTCTCCTTGGACCGTCCAATGTTAGGTCCCAGTGTCTAGTCTGTACTGGATCGTTAACTCGTCCGTACGGACGTATGGAAGTACACAAAATTTGGATTGTCGAAGAGCTTCCGGTACCTAGAAATCTATTTTAGATGTTAACCCTCCAATCTACGTTCCTACTAATTCGTACTACTTCATCTGTAGTACGGTAATGGTGAAACGGTGAAGGGAGGGTAGGAAAAATTGGGTTTCTGTTGTGTCGTCGTCATGATTACATATGCATTGTCAGTCCAGTGTCTCTTCCTTTCTGTACCTATCTTGTCCGGACACTTTAGAACCTGAGTACTTAGGGGTCCCTTCTGCATTACATCATTCCTTCCTATGCCTCAGACATGAGTCTACCGTGTCCAAGTTTCGGGTCGGGGCGGTGGATGATTGGATCACACTGGAGCTCGTCAAGTGAGTTAGAGAGACATAGAGTCGAAGGAACGGTAATCTTCACCTACACTACTATCATTATCTACGACGGAGTATCCAAACAACCCTTCTAGAGGACCTCCTCCCGTACCGTCGGGTCAGGTCATAAGAACGGACTTCTTAGGGTCTGTTCTTATGACCTCACCCGTCCTTATGACCTGTCTCCTCGGACCACCCCATATTAGGTATCCCAACGTTTCTCAGTCTGGACTGACTTCCCTGAATCGTGTGTGCGTACGTGTATCCCACCACGCACTCAATTTATTCGCTTATGTGTATTCACGAACCTCGTCGTGGATCATGTACTGGTCTCACTCGTACCTGGGAGTACGACAAGGAGTGGTGAAGTACGTGACCGAAACAAAGGGGGAAATTGCTGGAGGTACGTTTGTCAATCCAACCTACCACAGTTTTTTTGGTTTGACGGAGAAGTTTGGTCGTCCGGTCGTTTCCGTCACCGTCGTCGGGGAAACCCGTACGGTTCTCGGTAGTTTCGACTACCAATCTACCGTCTATATTAATACATTATAACGGTAATTCTACGGTCTTTCTTTCTCATATTTATTTAACTTTACAATTACTGAATTTCACAAGTTCCTTTATAAGGTAAATAATACCTTTTGTTTACTTTCCGTTCAATTGAACAGTAAAGAGAATGAGTCTCAATCAAGTAGTGTTGGATCACGAGTACCCTACCCTCGTTAAAGACCTTACTGTGATCATTCCTTCAGGTCTATGACGGGTACGTGGCCCACCTTAACGGTGGGCGAGTCTTAAAGACAGGGAGTCAGTGGTAGGGTCTCCATGGTATCCATAAGAGTGTTCTACGAAAACCGTTTTTAAGAAGTCCTCCTAGGGATGGGGCTCACAGGAAGACCCCTTTCACCTCTCCAGACGACCCACAGAAGACCACGTCTCCCAATCCGACCTCTATCGTAGGAGAAGTCAGGGTTACGGACAAATCTTTCCTTTTCTTCCCTTTCTGGTCGTCGTCGTGTCTGATTAGGGTTCGAGGAAAGGAGAAGTACGGGACCTGTGGACCCAACTTGGTGGTCCGTGGGTCCAGGGTTTACCACCTCCGAGTAGACGTTCTACCCCTGCTCTTTTGTTATTATTCACTTACCCAGTACCACTCCTAATTTACTCTAGTACCTACAGCTTACAGACTGTGTCACGGATTGTGTCCCTTCTAATAATTATAGTAAGTACCATAATTATGTAATATGATATTCTCTATGTTTGATAATTATTAATAATTATAATAGAAGTCCGGAGTCCTCAAAGGGTCTTTCCATGTTCCTTAAAACTCCCACAAGTTTCTTGTCCGGTGGCGAGAACGAAAGATTTCCCAATGTTATTCGGAGTAAACGGTCCTTTAGATTGTGTCGTCTCGGTGAACATCAATTTACAGAGAACGTTTGTTGTAGACGGTGGTTTCTTACTTTTACGTTGAATATTCAATTAGGACGATGACCGGACTGGTAAGGGGTAAAACAGGACTAAAACTTTCTTCGATTCTTGAGATTCCGATTGTCTCATACACATAGTACTCAAGATCCTGAATGTTTTCATTTTATAGTGTCCTTTCCACTCTATCATCCGGATACGACCAACTCGGGTGGTCTTATATTTGTGTATCTCCCGTCTCTGAAAACACACAACTCTAGTGACAACCTCGGCACCATGTGCCCTGTCATCTACCCATGGTAGGACCGGATATCTTCTACGAAGTATATATGGCTCACCTATTACCGGGACGGGTAACAGAGAGTACGACAACATTTCCCCATAAATTACCCACTTGTATTCGGTAAAGACGGAGAGTCTTCGATACACTGGAACTCTTTCAATAACTCGGGGTGACTCGGAAGCAATGAAACCCGTTCAATGAAACTGACAGATGGAGTTCGGAATCAAAGATACAGACTTACTACTGTCGTCATGAATGGAGGTCCCAAATACACTATTAGGGTACTCTATTATCTACTCTTTCCGTACCGTGTCGGAACCACATACGATTCGTACCTATTTAGATGGTTCACTTTCCTAAGTGAGTAGACGTGAACACCTATGGGTACTCATGTAAAATTCTTCGACAAGTCACTCACGATTAGTCAGTCACCCTTCCTGGACCGAGGACCTTTCCCTTCCGTAACGCTCGTACAAGTCAACACGGGCTGAGAAATGCTGGGGTACCTGACATCGGTCGGTCCGAGGAGACAGGCACCCTAAAAGGTTCGTTCTTATGACCTCACCCAACGGTAAAGGAAGAGGTCCCCTAGAAGTCTGGGTTCCTAGTTTGGGTACAGAGAACGCAACGTCCACCCAAGAAATGGTTACTCGGTGGTCCCTTCCGGGAGTGTGTGAAGATTTCTCTTAGACTAGTAGTGAAAGAGTAACGGTTCCTCTGACTCCGTGTCTTTCTGATTTCTAACCTGATTAAGACGTCAGTAAAGGTCGTCGAATCGTACCGTCACTGGGTTTCCCTTAGTTACAGCGAACGACTTACGACCCTGTATGTCCCTCGCCCACCTCATCCTGTCCCTCATCTCCGGATTTAATATAGGATGTCTCGTCTGTCGACTCCTTTCGGTGCTCGCGGACTGAAGATTCTTCACACGCATCTAATAGGGGATGTCCGGATCTCGACAGTGACAGAAGATCAAGAGGACGTCCAGACCGGAAGAGTGGGGAGGGTGGGTCTCCCCGGACTGAATGAAGGTCTCTTTCATTTAGGGTTCCTGTCTCTTTGGACCACCCGATACAGGTACCTCAGTATTTCTCAGTCTATGTTAACTTGTGGGGGTATTACGGAAGGGAAAGGTCGTCGGTCCGGGAGGGGTGTTTGGCTAACGGTAAATAACCGGTCTTTTGAAGATCATCGGTGAAGATCATAAAGTCCACGTACCTAAGGAACCCCTCTTATTATTGGGATACAAGTATAAATTTTAGTGTTTACCTCCGTTACTTACACATTTACTGGTACAACCGTCTACTTCCTGTACAATAAGTTTTGGACCGTCATAGATTGCGACTAATTTTTAGTGCACTGACCACACGTTGGCAAAGGAGGGATCAAACCACGGTGACATCGGAAGACTGACGAGAGAGGCTGAGACCAGAGAAAGGAGATCTATTGGTAGTTTAGACTGAGACAGTGGTTTTGGGGAGTCATCCAGGGGTGTCAAAAATCTTGTCACAAGTGTGAGGGATCGACTCGTGTGTTCGGGAGTCCTGGATGGGAGACGTCGGCGAAATCAGAGTAGAGGACCGAAGAAGTCACTTCCGAGTCACCCATTTCTTAGACAGACGTCACCTCCTCTGAACCTAAGCTAGAGACCCAACCCTTCTAAGGGATCTCCTCCTTTACCGTGGGGTAAGGTCATAAGAACGGACTTTTGAGGGTACCTGTCTCTTCGGACCACCCAATGTCGTGTAGGTGTCCCAGTGTTTCTCAGTCTGTGCTGACTCGTTGATTCGTGTGTGTGTAGAGATAAGTGTCTGAATAAAATCGGTGTTACTCCTTGAATTCTTCCTCGAGTGGAACACGTGTGGACAGGGAAACGGGAATAGAACCTTACAGGTAGGGGAGTAGGAATTAGACCGACTGACGATGATCAAAAAGTAACATCATAATTATCGACTACAAAAAGATGTGTATGGTTCACGACCGGGATACGAATGACACTTATGTACACGGTAAAGTAACTTGGAACTACTATTAGGGTCCTCCATTTGTAAAATGTATACTTCGAACTCCTGTACTTTGTCGACGGTTTCAACACCCCGTCCTTTCACTACCTCGACGCTAAACTTAAGTCCAGAGGTCCTGAGTTTTCCGTTTTGAGAATTGTAGAGTGAGGTCGCGAAGTCTCTAGGAGGAGGAGGTTCGAAAGTAACTGAAGGACAGACCCAGTCTGGAGTGGATCCGGGGAGGATCCCGGAGACGGGGGAGGAGGAGACGAGTGGAGTGACCCACTGTGTAAGTAGAAGAAGTAGTCGGGCACTAGAGGAATTCCCTTCCCCAGGATAGAGTTCGGCACAAACATAGAGGTCAAGAACGGTGAAAAAGACCGTGTATCACACATAAGTCATAACTAATTGAGTCACTTATTTATTTTTGGAAAGAAAGGGACGGTCACAAATCCTCTGATTAAGATATAAATAAGGTTCTAGTTTTCACGGTCCACTCACTTCTCATATTAATTGGTCACCGTTTAAGTCTAAAGTTCCTAGGTTTCTTCAGTGACCATCGGTGGATATAGTAAGAGTCGGTTCTGGTCGTGACCAGGAGTATCTCTCCAAGTCCGTACTCCGTAGTCAGATAAGACGAAGATAGTGAGGTTGACGTCCGAGTAGTCACAAGTCTTTCGACCTCTTTTAATTACAGTACAGAGTGGTCTCTGTCGGAGTTTTATATAATGATACACCTACACCTGGAAATTTAGTACGGTATAGGTATATCCTTCCGTTTAGGTAAGAGAGATCTACCTGATATTTAACGTTACTTTTTCTAGACAATAGTAACGAAAGGTTTGATTCAATACCACTCATAAAAATTAGGGTAAAAGGTAACATTTAATAAACACTATTATTACCCGGTTCGTAAATTTAAGATGGATCATTAGAATAAAGACTAGCATGAATTGTGTAATGGTTCAAATGTTGAGAGACAATGGGTAGTAAAGAACTCATAATTAATCGTCTCATTACTGAGTCTCACTAGTGACAGTACCTTGATTTAATTATAGAGTAGGTATTACACTTCCTGTAGAGTTTCCATAACACTTATAGTCTCTCAACTAAAACGATCTCAATAATCGATCACTTGTAATTATTTCGACGGTCGCATTGTCCCGTTCAAGGATGGACCGTTGTCAGGTGGTACATCTACGAATGTCTCCTACCCATACCTTAGATTACGTAGGTACACCAAGTGTAAAATACTTCACTTGAATTTTAGTTAACAACGTAAAAAGTATCTACAAATTAAAAAGGTATTAAAAAAGAAAATAGAGACGATATTAAACTGGTTTAGAATGACCAGTGACCCACAAGAGTAATAGAAGGAGACAGGGTACCCACGTTACAAAGACTCCACGACTCACCAACCATCACCTATGTCCCAAGTTTACTGAGTGAACATGGGAAACTAGGTACTTCCCACCTGTCGATGTCCGAGAGTCACAAAGGACACGGGGTCTTTGTGTTCATAATAAGGTGACCGAAGATGGTGAAGTCCACACGTCGTCAAAGGAAGGTTTTCTCCGACATTCTGTTCTTTAGCTCCGTTGTCTTACTTCCACAGAGTACCCCGGAGTGTCCGGACCTCGACACACTCTTCCGGACAACCCCTTGTGAAAGAAGACTTACGAGATATCACAGGTCTCGTTCGGTTAAAGTCTTGGTGGTCCTGTGAACTGTCTACAACTAAGTTGAGATAAGAAGTTTCAAACGGACTGATGGCCGGTCAAGTCACGTCAAGTCAGTGAGTCAGTATAGGCTGATAAACGCTGGGGTACTTATCGTCGTACGGTCAGGAGGGACAGGTAGCGGTTGAGGGTCTCACGTGGGTTTGGGTACAATTAACTCAGTTACGGTAGGTTGGTAGAGTAGGAGACAGTAGGAGAAGAGAAGGACGGGAGTTAGAAAGGGTCGTAGTCCCAGAAAAGTTTACTCAGTCGAGAAGCGTAGTCCACCGGTTTTATAACCTCAAAGTCGAAGTTGTAGTCAGGAAGGTTACTTGTGGGTCCTGACTAGAGGAAATCCTACATGACTAACTTAGAGGAAAGACAGGTTCCCTGAGAGTTCTCAGAAGAGGTTGTGGTGTCAAGTTTTCGTAGTTAAGAAGCCGTGAGTCGAAAGAAATATCAGGTTGAGAGTGTAGGTATCTACTGATGACCTTTTTGGTATCGGAACTGATCCGTCTGGAAACAACTGTTTCATTAAAGAGACGAAAAATTATACGACAGATTACGACGATGATTCAGTGAAGTCAGCACAGGTTGAGACACGCTGAGGTATCTGTCGTCGGGTGGTCCGAGGGAGCAGGGACCCTAAGAGGTCCGCTCTTGTGACCTCACCCAAAGGTAAAGGAAGAGGTCACGTACTTTAACTTTTCACTTTCACTTCAGTGAGATCCAACCAGTATTGAAAGGAAGGTTCCTCGTTCACAGAAAATTAAAGTACCGACGTTAGTGGTAGACGTCACTAAAACCTCGGGTCTTCTTATTTCAGTCGGTGACAAAGGTGACAAAGGGGTAGATAAACGGTATTTCACTAACCCGGTCTACGGTACTAGAATCAAAAGACTTATAACTCGAAGTTCGGTACACCATGATATATGGTACGGTTCTTATGTTCATACAAATTTCTCTCACAGACTCTCGAGATTTCTCTCTGTTTTCGTGGTAAGAAAGTAATCCTAGAAATCGGAACATCTATTAGGTCCGGTTTAGGTCTTTAGGCCCAGTTAGACCAGTATGGGTCTTTACCTTCATAGGTGGGAGTGGACAATTACTATTCGAAAAGTATTAACGTTTCGAATCGAAATCTTCTAATTTTTTTACCGTGTAGTGGTCGAGGACGACGGTCACTGTAGTCACCGATCTTGACTCAAATCTTTTATTCGTACCACTGATATCGGCACTTTAATTTTCTGTGAACGAGGAACCTTCTTTTCGATACTTTTTGGATCTGTCGTATAAGTTTTCGTCTCTATAATGAAACGGTTGTTTCCAGGTATATCAGTTTCGATACCAAAAAGGTCATCAGAACTTACCTACAGTCTCAACCTGGTATTTCTTTCGACTCGTGACTTCTTAACTACGAAAACTTGACACCACGACCTCTTCTGAGAACTCTCAGGGAACCTGACGTTCCTCCAAGTTGGTCAGGTAGGATTTCCTTTAGTCAGGACTCATAAGTAACCTTCCTGACTACGATTTCGACTCTGAGGTTATAAAACCGGTGGACTACTCTTCTTGACTGAGTAACCTCTTCTGGGACTACGACCCTTTCTAACCTTCGTCCTCTTCCCCTGCTGTCTCTTACTCTACGAACCTACCGTAGTGGTTGAACTACCTGTACTCACACTCGTTCGAGACCCTCAACCACTTCCTGTCCCTTCGGACCCCACGACGTCAGGTACTCCAGCGTTTCTCACCTTGTGCTGATTGGTTGGTTTGACTTGACCTCGAGACTAAACCGTCCCTGAATTGATTTAGTCGACAGAAGTTGGACCGACGTACAATCCTAGAGGATGTATTGAAATATTGTAATAATGGAAAAGTTTTCCTCGAAGGGGCCCCCGAGTCGCCATTTGTTGGGCGGACCGTTACGTCCTCTGAGTCCTCTAACACTAAACTAGGGACCCAACACTTCTACGGGACCTCCTCCTTTACTGTTGGGTAAGGTCAAAAGAGTGGACCTTTTAAGATACCTGTCTCCTCGGACCGGCCGATGTCAGGCATCCCAGTGTTTTTCTGCTTGTGGTGACTCGTGCTCGTGGCAAAAGAAAAATTATGAATAAATAAATACTACACCAACACAACCCAGGATGAACGTCGTGCACTCCAGGAACAACTCAGTATCCTCTATAAAGTGACGTCGCACGTCGAGAGATCAACGACATGCGCCCGAGTCATCGACGTCACATGTCGAGTCAAAGAGGTACTGTATAGCCTAGGGTCAAGTGCGGGGCGGGGGGCAGGTCCCTATCTTGGGTATCGGGGACGTAACGTTCCGTCTGAGGGTTGGCGACCTGGTGGCCCTTTCAGGGTGTAATAATAGAAAAATTTAAAAAAACAAAACTTTTTCAAAATCTGAATGTCTTTTGTAACGTTTTTATCATGTTCTCTCAAAGACATATAGGAAGTAGGACGAGGGGATTTCAATTATAAGACCACGTCAAGAGTTTTCATTCTGTAATTGCGACCACGTCAGGAGAGTTGATTTGGCGTCCTAAATAAGTCTAAAGTGGTAAAACAAGATGACTACGGAAAACAGAGGAGGTCCTGGGTTAGGTCCGAGGGAAACGTAAACGAATAGTACAGAGGAATCAGAGGAGGTCAGACACTGTCAAGGATTCAGAAAGGTATAGAAAGTACTGACGTTGTGTAAACTTCCTAAGACGAGTAATGACATCCTATAGGTAACGAAACCTAAACACACTATCAAAGAGTAATAATCTAACTCCAATACGTAATGACTCTTCCTGCGGCGTCTTCCTCAACGCAGAGTATAGTTCTCCATGTACTACAGTTTTATAGAATGATGACCACTACAATTGGAACCAGTGAACCCATACCACAGTAGACGACCCAAATGAGTAACAGTTAAATGATAAAAAAGGAAAACAGTAATTTGTGGACCCCCCACGAAATACGTTTATTAGATAAAGAGTAGAGGGGAGGGTAGTATAAGGTAAGTAAGTACGTAGAACGGACGTCATTAATGACGTAATAAGATTACCGCTAAAAGATGAGGGAGTAAAAAAAGATCTCATACTTAACCTTAATATGACGTTCCTTTACGAAAAAAAGAGGGAGTAAATAAATAAATTAGTCATTAAATAACTTTAGTAGTACCTGAGTATCTATAAATAAGATAAAATGAAATACCCTGAATGTTAAGTTATAACGGTAATAAATAAAACTATGTGTTTTGGTTCAGTGAAAAATTTTATGGATACGGACCCTGGGAGAGGTTTAGTTAATTTGTTCTGAGACACCTCCACCTCGTGTCCGTCACCATAAAGAAATTTCGAGGAGGTTACGTGATTTGTAATCAAGGAAATAGGAGGGGTGGACCAAAGAGATATTTCTTTTTCTTTTGAGGAAGAAGTGTAATAAGACGTCCTAAAACAAGGGTGTGACCGGGGACCCCCCGACTACTGTCCGACGTCGGTGAATCCCTTGTTTGACCGAGACATTAATGGCATCGGGAGGGTGGGCGTGTGGAAGTGAGGGACTCGCAGGGGACCGGGGGTGGTCGTTGAACCTACGGTCTTAGGAGGGAAGATGTTATCATCGGAGGACTACACCTTTAAGACGACTAAGAATAACAACATAAGTGAACCTAGTCCACCTCCCTTTTTTGGATATCGTCGAATATCTTTCAGTCCAAACTCTTTTTTGAGCTCCTTAATATTGGACTTTAAAAGATTTCCTTCCCGAAAGACTTACCGTGTCACCTACTGTCGATTGTCGTACGACTGTTAGATGTCCCTCTAACAAGGACGTCAACGAAGCCGAGACGGATGATATTATTTAGGGTAGTTCGCGAAAAGACGGTAAACCTGTTTCAAAATTTCACACCTCTGTTGGGGGTGAATAAACCTGTGGAAACTTTGGTATTATTGGTTTCTACATTTAAATTAAGAGGGAACTCCTCTAGTCGTCCCTCGGTCTACACAAAAGTAAGTTCCTCTACCAGAAGGACTTATTCCTTTGACTTGGATGACGCAGGAAATCGACCAAAGGTTAAAGGGAGATAAGGATCCACGGTTTAGTTAGAGTACTATAAAAATCTTTGGACTAACAAAGAAATCAGTATAACTACGGTTATTATACGAGTTTTGAATCGACTTAGTCTAAATTTTGGACTACGTACGACCCCATTTTTGAATTGTGGTTCAGATGATACCACTGTACTTAAATCGTACCAAGGGGTTTAATACGGTATACTTAGATCCTTTCTATACAGAGCTTTGAAAAATAAAGAAAAAATAAAAGAAGTATGACGAGTCAAGGTTGAACTTAAAAAGGATGGTGTGTGAAAGACACAACTTTTGTTGAAGATCATGTTAAACTTCCCCTAAGATTAAAGATTCCGTTATTTATTCACTTTCACAATCAGTGACTCAGTCCGGGTCGAGAAACGTTGAATGCCTGACATCGGACGGTTTCAAGACAAGTACTTTTAAAGGTCCGTTCTTATGACCTCACCCATCGGTAAGGGAAGAGGTCCCCTAGAAGGACTGGGTCCCTAGTTTGGATCCAGAGGACGTAACGTCCGTCGAAGAAATGACAGACTCGGTGGTTCCTTTATTTATTCACTTGCGATATTATTGATCTATCCCGCCCTAGACTACAGAATGATATTTTGTGTCTTAATGAAGACTCTGTTCGTATTATCTCTACGTTTCATAATTGAGTCGTATCGTAGGTTGGGTCCTACTTCTTACAAATTTACCACGTACTGTTTTTATTTAGAGAGAAGGACCTTCTTGAAATTGGAGTCTCCTCTCCTTCGAGTTTCCAAATAACGACAGTCTCGGTGTTTGAGCTGTGGGGAGAACTATTTTCTGAAGCTAGAGACTGGAGTCACTTCAACGATGAGATTTTCGGTGAACACATAACTAGAGACTTCTTTCGCTTATCCATAGATCGTCCTACTCGTAGAGACCCTTTGGTTCAATGACATGAATCTCATCTCGGATCACGACCCTCCCCCCGGGATCCCGTAGTCCACGATATTCCACCAAACGTCCTTCGACTCTACGGAAAATTCTCTTCGGTATTCTCTCTGTTCTTTTTGAATCAAAGACGTCGTTCCGACCAACCACTCACATCCAGTTTCATCCTTCCCATTAGACGACCCTATAGAACTGACGAGAACAGTACGTCTGAAGTTGTGTCTTCTCTACCTTACCTGACCGGATCTTACCTTTGACCAGACTCTGGTCTCGAGAATCTCCCACTCTATAAAATCATTAGGTTGTAGTCCCGCGGTTGGTGGGGAGTACAATTAGGACAAGTGTACTCCCCACCAATGGAAATTCTTTCTCGTTCATAAAGAGAAGACTCCGTCTTATATCTCTGTCCCTATACCTCGTGAACGATCCTTATTCTGTTTCCGGATAAGAGTATTTATCTGTTCTTCGTTCATTTGTTGTTATCGCAAAGTCTTTGGCTAATTACGGTATTCCTTTTATTTAAGTCCCTCAAGGGACCACCAAGTCCCTTCTGAGGTACGAGGGTCATGTGCTCCGGACCCTAGCTAGGGACCAGTCCCTTGATCTAGGGTGTATGACGTTGATTCTCAATCACACGTTGATTTCTAGGACGATTCTGGGTCGTGTCGGTTATTATTTATAAAATTTTTTGTTTTTCTTTCTTTTATTTATGTTCACTCTACCTCTCTTCCCCCGTCCGTAACCAATTCCCAAGAGACTCCTACTATGTAGACACAGTTAGGGGTCGTCACTCCTCAATTGACTCCCCCACATGGTCGGTCCGCTGACGGGAGTTGTTGGTACTGGAGTCCCCTCCCTGGTCGAACCGTCTCAACTGGTGGTCTCTCCGGTCATTCCAGTCTCGTATCGTCTGTTCCGACTCATCCAATCCTCTCCGAGACCTCACTTCCATCGAATGTGGGACATCCGGTACGAGAATCATATCGACCTTCGGAGACCTCCCAAACCTCTCCCCAGCCCCGCCCCTTCGTCTTACTAGACAAAAACAAAATATTTATAATACTATTGACAAACACGATTTGTCTGACATACCCTGTTCTCACCTTTAGTCTTGATGTCAACCCAGAAGTCTGACACATCAAAGATTTAGGATTTTCGGACTTACAGGATGACGTGTATAAATTAGAGTGACTAGTACTACCAGTGACTGAAATAAAGTGTTGGAGTCTTGGAGAGATACACATATAACGAATTTGTTGTCTTTTCGGTAAACAACTTTAAGTAAATTGAACTTTCACATCAAACACGAATAGTCGAATAATTTCTATTGTAGAATGGAGTTAGTCACTTTCCAAAAAAAAAAACAAAAAAACAAAAAAACCAAAATTAGTCAATAAAGTAAAGGAAGGATGTCCCTAGGGTTGGTGGAAAGTCATGGAATAGTGATAATACTTGGAAAACCTGGACTACTTACATGCTACATGGACAGGGTACTCGCTCCTGCCTTCCCATCAGTAGTGGCGAAATAGTGTCTCTTTGCTCAGAAATTCTTGACCCGTGCCTGTAAGTTATAAGTGAAAAAAGTTGGTCTGACCTTTGGTCTTAGAGAACGATATTCAGTAAGACTCTTATTTGGACACAAGACTCCTTACACACACCGGTCTACTTTTAGGGTTCTTGGGGTGACATAGTTTGTGACCCGGTGACTTGAAGGGCTTAGTGGTCTGTACTTTCTCCTCGTTTTGACCAGCGTCCTTGTCGAAGGAGGAGTTCTCCATGGTACATATCTACGGAGACTCCGTACTGATGTTTGATCACGTCAACCAGATATTCCCTTCTAAGGTCTTAATTATGTACGATCACTCACAACAGGGAAAGATTTCCCCAATGGAATCCTCGGTTTACGTGTAAAGTCACTACGACGGCACCGTCTTTCACACATCCTAGAAAAGTTCATAACGGAAGCTTCGACTTTGTATTTGTTGAGTTGGAATCTACATAGGGAAACATCTTTATGGTGGAGATTTCAGTAAAAAGATAGTTTAACATAGGATTGGACTTGATATTGGAAACAATAGACAACCTGAGACATACACACTAAATATTTCTCATCGGAACTTTTATACCTGTACTAAAGACTTCTCATGTAGAAGTGAAAGTATTCGTTTACGGGTTATAAATAAATAACTCTCAAAAAATCACACACGATCCGGTCATAAAAATATCTAATACTAATACACCATTAAATAGGGAGGATTAATAAATTAGGACTTACTATTAACCTTTTCCGGGTCTTGACCCTCTACTTGATGGCACGAGTGTCACGAGTAACAATCGTTCGTTGCCATATGCCGGACCTTTGCAACGTAACGTAAAAAACTTGGGAGTCCGAAGTTCTTGTTGATACTATAAAAGGTTGTACGTCTTTACGAGGTTTACTGTCATAACTTTTGGTTTTTGACACAACAAGTTTGTTTTTGGTCTGGTTGTTGTCTTTGACTTTCTGTCAACCGAACCCATTATTAATTGCATCCTGTGAAGCAAATTGGGGATCAAAGGAGAAGACGTTTCACTACAGTGACATGGTCTCCTGTCACTGTAGTGACTTCAAAGTCCGGTCTAGACTTTAAGAGAGTTACTCGTAGAGCAACTCGATGTATTCCTGAAATATGAACCTTACTACCCCGACGACGTCAGCGTCCTCGGAATAAAATCCCTCGGAAAATATAGAGGGACCACCGAGTCTGTCATTTCTTAGACGGAAGTCACGTCCTCTGAGTCCAAGTCAGGGACTCAACCCTTCTAGGGGACCTCTTCCCTTACCATTGGGTGAGGTCATAAGAAGGACTTCTTAAAGTACCTGTCTCCTCGGACCACCCGATGTCAAGTGCACCAGTGTCTCAGTCTGTCTTGACTCGCTGATTGTGCAAGTGAAAGATAGAGGGATGATGGATCGAGGGGGAACACCACTTTTTTATGGAGGAGGGACCTGGGGTATCCGTTTTTAGATAGGGGACTAAGAGGCCACGAAAAACGTGGTTTTCTCACTCTCTCTTACATACACATAACGCCGTCATCCCCCTCCACCCCTGAAAGTATGATAAGGGACACTTGCTCACTCCGTCCTCCCTCTTGAAAGTACGACAAGAGACTGATGTTCTTGTTCCTTGATGTGGAGACGCTTAGACACTCTTCTCTTGGGTTCTACAAAGGCAATGTACTGAGTAAATAGGATACTTGACAAGTCTAAGTGAGTGACGTTTAGAATATAAGTGACGGCAAGGGACTAGCAGTCCTCACATTTCCTGAATAAAATAAGTTTCGGTTCTAGTCGATCATACCTTCTAAAGTTAATACGTTCATTATAACAAGTTTTTATCGGAAAATTTTTTATATAGTTACAAAAGAAATGAGTACCGAATCCTCCTTAATTAAAGAGATTACGGTCTAAACTTCCGTGGTCGTTTATAATACATACATCTGACTGCAACAAAATGTTTTGTACTGGACCAAACACTAATGTCTTCCAAAGAGTGTAATGGTAGAAAAGGAAGAGGAATACTTCATGCATTTAAGGTAAGAGAACTTGATCATGATAATTAATATACCTCATGACAATAACTCTACGTTTGTGTCAGGTCTATGAGTATATCGTTTTTGTTATAACCATAATAACACCACACCGAACTCGACATTTTGCAGTTATGTTAACTTTACAGACAGGTTCTGTATAACCTTACACAAGAAATTTAAAAGAGTTAAAAAATTCCTCTGTTTTCCTTAAAATCAGGTCGTGTTAGAGAAGATGTCGTGCCTGAGACTTGTTTGTTATGAAATACTTGAATGATTTTTAGTGTTCTTGTATCCGGTGTAAAGGATAGTGAACTTCTCTAATATAACGAGTCTACATTTATCGAAGAAATTGTTCAGAAATAAAAATACTTTTAAGCCTTTCCGTATGAGCCCTGTACGTTTTTACATCGATATAATGACTTAGGTTATTATTAGAGTTTACAGACAATAGAAATCCAAAATCCCCAAAACAAAAACAAAACAAAAAAATTCTTATATACTATCGAGGTAGAAAAAACTTTGAAAGGGGAGAGTTTATGAGTTTCCTCACAGTTAGTTTCCTTAAGACTTTAAGGACCGAAACAACCCTTTATAAAATTTAGATGTACACCGATCCTATACATACACTTAAATATAAAAAATTTTTATACCACATTTATACATTCTTTAGTAATAACCAGTCACCAAAATAACATCGTAAATTTCTTTTATGGATCTTAAGACTATTGAACACGATAACCTGGACCAATGCTCGTTGACTTGATAGAACGGTTTAGTAAAGTACTGATAGCAAAAATTGTGTCACGTTGCGGTAATTTTAGTCGAGACTATATTTTTTGATGTTTGGTGCTAATGTCTGGAGTCACTAAAGTTATAGGTTAATATAAACTTCGGACTCAGTATGAGTAATATAATATATGGAAAAGGGAGAGAGGAGTCGAAACAGTAGTCGAAGGAGGATCGAAAACTCTGACTTCGTTGAGTTTCGGTGCCGACCGGGTAGGCACCTCAGACAATAAAGTTGTGTTCTTGTAAACTTATCTCCGGTAATGTTATCTATCGGAAATACCCGTTCCTATGTCCTTACGTGTTTGTTTTAGTTAGTGAAGTTTACCGGGTATTTTTCTCCTTAGAACGTAAATTATAAGATGTCATTTATAAGTGGGTTCTTTTGTACGCAATTTTCTTGTAATCCTCCATTTGTAAGTCACACGACGCACCCCGGAAGCGACACACTAAAGGTAATACCAATTACCCACAAACCATCGATTCAGGGACACGGAGTGATTGGGACCCTACACGAGGACTCCCGGTCTGTATTTTGGTCTCGGTCCGTCCCTGAAGGTCCTAGGATCCTGCCGTCTGAACCTCGAAGAGAGGTTTTTTTTAGTTACTTTCGTTTTGTCTCAGGACACGAATTTTCTCTTTAAAGATACTCCAAGGAACCTTAGGAATCCAATGATAACCTATACACATAGCCTAAGGTTTGTTCTGGTGAGTTCTGTCTAATAGAAACAAAAGCCTCCAAGAGACACAATGACTAAATAAACTTAAGGTACTGTTCACCTTCCAATATTGGAGTAAAACTTCATTTTTGAGTGGAGTTTTAATTTTAATAACTAAATCTACCATTCCCATAAATCTTTCTTCCTTCTACAACTTTAATCCTTACTCTCACCAATAAATTTGTGTATACATGGATAAATTATTCGGGTTTATAGACGTGAATCCATCCTCACTGGAGTAAAGTCTTTGTATGGGACCTAAGGTGGCCGCACTACTAAGTTCAACAATTCGTCTGGATGAGTCTCTTCCCGGACACAAGGGTGAGAGACACAATCCTCCGCTACGTTGTGCATACAGAAAGAAAGGAGCGGTTAGTACAGAGCGGACGTAGGAGTGACGAAGAGGGCATTTGGAGTAAGACAGAAACGACAGTAAGAGAGGACTACAGAAGACAGATGTCTCACGAGAATTTGGTCGTCAGAAACCCCGAACAATCCCAGAAGGAATATGTAAAAAGTTGACCTCTGGATTGACCCCTTGTCTAAGCCCCACTCAGGACGGTCCCATTACCAGTATCGTCCACCCTCTCGATGTCCTTGTCCATCAAGTCTTCATGGCAGGACCAAAGGGGTCCCAGTTCCCTCCTCTTTTCCCCTCCTTAAAGTTTTAAACCTGTAAAACATGATTTTAGGTCTGTCGGGGTCCTTTCGGTCTTGTCACCCGATAGGATAGTTTTCTCGTGGAGTTACTCTTGATGTTATGGTTCCAGAAACCCCATTTTCACTTGGTTACCGGTTCCAACATCGTGAACGGTCTTCTATGAAACCTTACCTTTTCTACTCTCTCACAGATGTGTCGAATATTTACTTATCCTCATTGGGAAAATAAGGTCAAGGGAGTAGGGGGGGATAAGTCCCATAACTCGGTGGTGTCTTTACTTTTTTTTATTTTTTTTCCGCCGTTAGAATAAACAAAGATGAGTCACTGGATTACAATATACGATGGAACCTAGCAGAAAACAGAAAAATACGCACACAGGACAATCAGATCAATCTAACATTCGAGAAACTCTCGTCCCTGACGAAAGAAAAAACAGAGACATCGGGGTACGGATCGTGTCACGGAACGTATGTTATCCGTGAGTTATTTCCAGACAACAACTACTACTGCAGAATTGCAACCGGGTAACCTAACCATCAACCCTATATAGGAAGGTACATTCTTCATGTTCTCTGTCTTATCCACCAGTTTATCAATTTAAAATTCAACCAAAAATCTCCTAGTCAGGAATTTGGATATTGTAAAAATTAGTTGTCTCAACTGGATCTAAGTCATCTTATTATAACGACTTAAGTAATCCAAGCGATACGACCCACAAGACTTGAGTGTCTTACTTCAAGTCGTTCGAAACAAAAGAGTGACAATCACTCGACGAGAATCGTGTTTAATTTAAATTATAACTGTTTACGACATGGTGTACGTTTTTTCCCCTTTGTAAAACCCGAGACTGAAGACACTAAGTTGATGTTTTTCCTCCGATTTACTCTACTCCTATCGGACGGAATCTGAACTGTCGAATTAATCCGACGACTCTTAGGTTGATTACCAATGGCTTCCAGATATTTTTAATTGGCATATAAATAGAATTTTTATTTTATAGGGGGGTTGGAAACCAAAGGTACGTTGAGTAGATTTTACCAAAGTAGAGATAGTCTTATATTCCCTTTTCTTGAGAACTCTTTTCCACAGGAGTCCACCTCTTAGCGTCCGAGGACGTAGTGGGGTGGACCGGTCATGGACCGTGGTCTTCTGGTGGACCAACGTCTCCCGTTTTACCGTATCGCAGTCGTTTCCACTCATCGACGACGAACCCTGGAGCTATCCTTGGTATTGATAATGGAAACACTTGTACACTTGTGAGACCTTAAGGGGAGGATGTAACAGACGAGAAGGTGGATTAATAAATTAACACACTAGAGTTAAAGTTAAAAATTTGTATCTTTTTCCCGACCTTCTGTGATACACTTTGACACTTTACACGAACAGAGACTGACCTATCCTAATATCTGAATGGGTATAAAAGTCTTTATTATATTGAAGTTTTACATTAAATTATTTTATAATTCTCTCTACAATATAGTCCTAAAGTTTGACTTAAGATTGTCCCTACAATCACTTTTCGATCATGTACGGTACCGATCGATGTGTATGTTCTTCCAGCAACGAGTGATGTATTTAGTCGAGTTCTTAATCGTAGAAATCAAGAAACGGTACACTGATCAAGAAAGTAAAGTTTTGGTTTATGTCCGTTAGGTACTGTGACTCAGTTTAGAAATATTAACATAAAGTAGATGATAGATTACTCAAGAAACGTGTTACAGTAAAAAGAATATAAATAATAAAGTGTTATTAGGTCACTAGGGTAACACTTTTATTCATTCGACTCTGATCCTGTCAAACACGTAGGTCAGGGCTTACTACTTCTCTCGTCTGTGTGTGGAACGGTACCTGGTCCGTGAAAAGATTTTACGAAATGTAAATATTTACGTAAAGTAGGAGTGCTACTGGTTTTATTTGTCTATTAAAGAAAATCTCGAGGGGAAAATGTCTACACTTTTGACTCTGTATCTCATGAAGTCATTGAAACGGTCCGAGCACTTCGATCATTCTCCCTTTCAGGCCAGCTGTGGTGTCCAGACAGACCTAAGAAAGAAGCCAGTAGTATATGAAGGACCGTCTTCGAATTGGTATATCCATCGTTAAAGATACTCTTATAAACAGTACATGATAATATAGTATAAGTATCACATGTTTTATAAACACTATATGGTTTATTATTCACTGTTTAGATATTTAATACCTCGTTTGTTCCTTTTATAACGGTACTGGGAACTTCGATGGACTCACAAGGAAGATAGTAGAACCTAAAAACTGAAAGGTAAGAGAACCAAAGATTTATCAACGTAATAGTTATGTGCATCTGTATAGTTGTTTATCATGTCAAAAACAAAATATATAATTATTTACATTTAGACAATGTTGTAACACAGATCAGAAAGTTAGAACGAAAAATGAGGTTCTAAGTAGGTGAGAGAACATTGAGAGTAAACAAGAGTTCTAACATAACGGTGACATATTTATATGGTATTAAATAAAGATAGGTAAAAATACATCTGTAAATTCAAAGGTCAAACAACGAATGACGAAAATGCTTGTAAGACCTTTCCAGAAAGTTATGTACACACGTTCTTAAAAATACGTCTCATATATAGATCCTTATTTTAAAGACCCGATATCATATTTTACCAAGTGTACACGTAATATCACGGTCTAACAAAAGTTTTCACCAACTTGTGAAATATGAGGATTGTCACCAACAAGTGTAGGAACGATTGTACACTGAACCATAAAAGTCTGACATTTACAAACAGGTAGATCATGTACATTTAATATAGAATAACAGTAGAGTTGAACATAAAAGAACTAAGGAATACTCCGAATCGAAAAAAAAAAGGAAGAGGTGATCATAATGGAGTAGCTACTTTACCCCGAAGAGACTACGGAGTTTATCATTTCTTAGACGGACGTTACAGTCTCTGAGACCAATCCAGGGACCCAACCCTTCTAGGGGACCTCTTCTCTTACCGATGGGGGAGGTTATAAAAACGGACCTCTTAAGGTGTCTGTTTCCTCGGACCGTCCGATGTCAGGTGCCCCAACGTTTCTCAACCTGTGTTGACTCGTGTATGAGGTATACTTCAATAATATTTTATAACCGATATAATGGACACGATATGTAATATAGGAGTATTGACAAATAAAATATGGATCATCAAACATGGAGAATTAGGGGAAGTTGACGGAACGGTGAGGGTGTAGGGAGAGGGGTGATCATTGGTGATCAAAAAAAAGACATAGACACTTAGACAAAGACAAAGCAATATAAACAATTAAACAAAATAAAAACCTAAAGTGTATATTCACTTTTTTATGTTATAAACACAAAGAATAAAGTGAATAAACACTGAATAAAGTGATTCTTATAAACACTGAATAAAGTGATTCTTATTATGAGAGATCCGGGTGGGTATAACAACGTTCACCGTAATAAAGTAAGCAAAATACCGATTCATTGAGTAGTAACATGGATGTCTATAGTGTAGAAGAAATAGGTAAGTAGATAACCATCTGTTAATCCAACGAAGGTATAGAATCGATAATATTTGTTACGACGATTCTCGAAACAACATGTATATAAAAGATTAATCACAAAAGTAAGAAAAACTTATTTATGGGTCTTAACCTTAACGACCTAGTATACCATCAAGATAAATATTCAAAAACTCCTTGAAGGTATAACAAAAGGTATCACCGACGTGGTTCAATATAAAGGTGATTGTCACATGGTCCCAAGAGAAAAGAGGAGTAGGAACGGTCGTTAAAAATAAACAGAAAGACTACTATCAGTAAAACTTTTCATACTCTAGTATACAGTAGCACCAAAACTAAACGTTAAACGACTACTAATAACTACAATTCGTAGAAAACTACACGAACAACCAGTATACATACAGGAGAAACCTTTTTACGGAAAAACCCAGGAGCCGAGTAAAAAATAAGTCCAATAAAATAAAAAGAACTATGACTCGACATACTCAAGAAATGTGTAAAACTTATAACTGGAGAATAGTTTACATAGTAAACGTATATAGAAGGGGTAATTTATCCAACAAAAAACAAAAGAACTATTAAAAGTAGTGACACGTTTTCGTAAATTCAAACTAATCCAGTGAAAACAAATAAAAACGAAAATAAAAGGAATAGACTTCTCTGTCTAGGTTTTTTGTTATAACGATTCTAGATATAGTTTCTGACATACCTGAGTTTAACCTTCCCTTCTTCATTTTGACAGTGATAGACGTCCACTGTACTATGGTGTGTATCTTTTGGAGTCTGAGGTGGTTTTTAGTAATCTTGATTATCTACTTAAGTCATTTCAACGTCCTATGTTCTAATTATACGTATTTTAACAACGTAAAGATATGTAATTATTACTCAATACTCTTTCTCTTAAGTTCTTTTATTATGGTAAATGTTAGAGTAGTTTTTCTTATTTTGTGGATCTTTATTTAAATTGGTTCCTTCACTTTCTAGATATGAGACTTTTGAAATTCTGTGACTACTTCCTTTAACTTCTACTATGTTTATTTACTTTGTAATGGGACACAAGTCTCTGACCTTCTTAATTATACCAATTTTACAGGAATACTGGGTTTCTTTAGATGTCTAAATTACGTTAGAGACAATTTTATGGGTATTGTACAAAGTGTACTGATCTTGTTTATCAGGATTTCGAACACGCTTTGGTTTTTTTTCTCGGACTTATCGGTTTCGTTAGAACTCTTTTTTCTTGTTTCGAACCCCATAGTACAAGGGACTGAAGTCTGATATGATGTTTCAATGTTACTAGTTTTATCATACTATAGCCGTGTTTTTTTGTCTGTGGATCTGGTTACCTTGTTTTGTCTCTCGGCTCTTTAATTTGGTGTGTACATACCAGTTAAGTAAATGTTGTTTCCTCCGTTCTTATGTGTCACCCCTTTTGTGTCAGAGAAATCATTTACCGTGATCGTTTTGATTCGTCGATGTGCACTTCTAACTTAACCTTGTAAAAGAGGGTGGCATATGTTTTTATTTCAGTTTACCCGATTTATGGATTTACATCCTGTTCTTTTGTTTTGAGGATCTTCTTTTGTCTGTCATAAGAAGACCGGCTAAGGAAATTAACCTGACAGTTCAAAGAAGAATAAATACCCTTAAAAATACTCTTATTCAGGAAATAATAAAGTTCCACACCGAACGGAAAAGTACACAACTTCACTTCACTTGACTTTCAGTGAGTCACCACAGACTGAGAAACGTTGGGGTACCTGATATACCCAGGTACCTTAAGAGGTCTGGTCTTATGACCTCACCCATCGGATAGAGAAGAGGTCACCTAGAAGGGCTGGGTCCTTAATTTGATCTCAGAGGACGTAACGTCCACCTAAGAAATGGTTGACTCGATACAAAGTACAGAATTACCATATAAAACTACTGATTTTTAAGAATTAAATTAATAAAATTAAGTTTAAATAGTTATAATGTACGTATGATACTAAACACATTATAAATTCTTGTGAATGGATCTGGTTCCAGTACTTCCATTAACGAATACAAAAGAAGATCTTTGAAATAAAAAAGAGAAGAAAGGTATAACATAAATACTGAGTAGAGTTTAACTAAACCCACATACTACACTCCTTTCCCAGTTCAAGAAAAAAAAGGGGAAATGTCTTTAGGTTGACTGTGTCATGGTAAATAACATTTACGGTAAAGTAACCATGAAACAACCATTTAGTCCATTGGTGTATATGAAACCTAATAAAGAACTGTGACTCAAGATATGGTAAAACATGAGAATGGTGTAATAGAATTTATAATATTGAAGTATTCGGAACTATAGATTTTTCAAAGGTCGAATAAGTAGAAGTAGTTATAAGAAATCGACAAGAACCGTGAAACATAAAGGTGTATGTTAAAATCTTTGGCTCATAGTAAAAGGTATAAATTATTTTGGACGACCCTAAATAAAGGTAACTCTAACATAATTAAGATACCTCTGAAATCTCTCTTTACTGTAAAATTGTTATTTTTCATAAATCAAGAACTCGTGTCAAATTTCAAAAGACATATCTTCAGTAGGTGTAGAAAAGAATATCGATAAGGACCTTTAAACTACCCAAACAAACCACGATAATATTTACTATAACAAACGTTAAATTAAAAGATGAACAATAATAATATATCTTATGTTGACTAAAAATTTATGAAAATAGATAAATAAATAAAATAAAAACTGACACGACCCAGAGACAACGGCGTACACCCAAGAGAGTTCGACACCATCTAACACCTCCGACGAGAGTCAACACACTCGTCCAAAGAGTAACACCTCCGACGAGAACACCTCGTACTTGGGATCCCGTGTGCCCGAAGGCATCAACGTCGAGTGCCCGAGTCATCGACACCAAGGACCCGAGATCTCGCGTCCAAGTCCTCACACCGTGTGTCCGAATCAACGGGGTGTCGTGCACCCTAGAAGTTGGTCCCTAGTCTGAGTACAGAGGACGTAACCGTCTGTCTAAGAAATGGTGACTCGGTGGTCCCTTCGGGGTGTTAACTAAAAACGTACAACTAGAATAAAGGTCGTATTTCGATTTACCTGAATCACTAAAATTCTCATACAAACATTTAAGAAAGTTAACAGAAGTACATGTTAGTATGAAAGCACTTATGACTGTCAAAAGAAAGGTTAGAATACATAAAAAATTAAACGAATAATATAACTCATTTTGAAGATCAGGTCACAACTAATCTTCACCATTGTCACCAGTAAAAATAAAAGAAGGGTTGGAGTCTCTTTTACCAAATTATAACAAATTTATTTTTTATTACTACGAGTAACGTCCGAAAACCATCTATATATGAAATAGTCTACTTCCCCTAAGGGAAGATAAGGACCAAACGATTCTCAAAAATAAAATCACAAAAACCTAACTTTATTTACGAATAAGACGTAGATAATTCTACTCTTGTATCTAAAAGAAGGAAAAAGATGCTATACGATTTCATGTAACTAAAAGTTTTCAAGTATTTTGAACTTAATGACCTTATTTGTAACACTACAATATAGGAATGACATAAACTCACGATTATAGAACAGTTCTTAAAAATGTAGTCTCTAGTACTCGATCGAACTGGACGTTAAAAATAAAAAACAGGTATAATCGAAACAGTCCAAAACGACATTTCCAATACGACCACAGTAATTACTTAAACTTTCACAAACAAGAAAAAGATAAAAGATCTTTTCAAATACACTATAACTACAATAAAGAAGGTATTCAAAACCTTTTTAACTTCGGTAAACCTTGACATTAAAAAACACACTTCTGTAAAATTTAATGTCTAAATTATAAAATTATGTATACCTCGATAAGGTTAAAAAGATAAAGAATAGTATCGTTAAACCATTTAACACCAAAAATCATTTAAACAGGTAAATTAGATTCAACTTATTTCAAAAAGTATTATACGAATAAGAGAAAAATTAAAGAAACCCTGAAGACTATATAGAGAAAAATAGTAACGTTAAACGGTTCCTAAAGAACAGAAATAACATTATATAAACGAATGATATAGGAACTTAACAAATAGAAATAAAAAAGAAGGAAGAGGAAAGAAGTCAACTTAAACGATACGAACAAGATCGAAGAACTTATCCAATCTAACAAAAAAGTTGGTATACAGAACAGAACGGATTGTACATTTAATCTCGATATTTTAAGAGATTTAAGACGAAATCCTCTTAGAGTGTTCAAAATAATACAACTTAAAAGGAAGTCAGTCAAGTCAAGTCAGTGAGTCAGCACAGGTTGACAAACACTGGGGTACCTGACGTCGTACGGTCCGAAAGGAAAGATAGGTTTGAGGACCTCGAACGAGTTTGAGTACAGGTATCTCAGTCACTACGGTAGGTCTGTAGAGTAGGAGACAGTAGAGGAAGAGGAGGACGGAAGTTAGAAAGATTCGTAGTCCCAGAAAAGATTACTCAGTCAATAAACGTGGTCCACCGGTTTCATAACCTCAAAGTCGTAGTCAGGAAGGTTACTTATAAATCCTGACTAAAGGAAATCCAAACTGACCAAACTGGAGGACCGTCAGGTTCCCTGAGAATTCTCAGAAGAGGTACGTGGTGTCAAGTTTTCGTAGTTAAGAAATCGTGAGTCCAAAGAAATATCAGGTTGAGAGTGTAGGTATGTAATGGTGACCTTTTTGGTATCGGAACTGATCTGCCTGGAAACAACCGTTTCAGTACAGAGACGAAAAATTATACGATTCAACCAGTATCGAAAAGAAGGTTTCTCGTTCGCAGAAAATTAAAGTACCGATGTCAGTGGTAGACGTCACTAAACCTCGGGTTCTTTTATTTCAGAGAGTGACAAAGGTAACAAAGGGTAGATAAACGGTACTTCACTACCCTGGTCTACGGTACTAGAATCAAAAGACTTACAACTCAAACCTCGGTCGAGAAAGTGAGAGGAGAAAGTGAAAGTAGTTCTCCAAGAAATCAAGAAAAAGTGAAAGACGGTATTCCCACCATAGTAGACGTATAGACTCCAATAACTATAAAGAAGGTCGTTAGAACTAAGGTCGAACACGAACCGTAAAGTGTACTACACGAGACGTATATTCAATTTATTCGTCCCACTGTTATATGTCGGAAATGCATGAGGAAAGGGTTAAACCTCAGTCAGGCAACAAATACAGGCCAAGACAACGAAGAACTAGACGTATGTCTAAAGAGTCTTCCGTCCATTCCACCAGACCATAAGGGTAGGGAACTTCTTAAAAGGTCAAACAACACTAGGTGTGTCAGTATCCGAAACCACATTAGTTATTTCGTCTTCATTTACAAAAAGACCTTGAGAGAACGAAAAAATTACTAGGTTGTCTACAACCGTTAAACTAGAGACCAAGGAGACGGAAAAGATTTAGGTCGAACTTGTAGACCTTCAAGTGTCAAGTACATGACAACTTAAAAAGAATAGTAAGTCAATTTTATAATAGGTTAAAAATAACACTAAAGAAGAAATTATGTACAGTAAGTATACACACGACACGTTAAAGGTTTATCCTTAAAAGAACTTTACAAGATAATAAAAGATTTAGTAAAGGTGACACCAGTTTTCAGTATGAGAAGTACTAAAGTCAAAAATAAACTTTAAATAACTCTTAATAAAATACCGGGTCTTATAATAAAACTAGTCACAGAGTACTAGTTTTGGACATACGACCATACCAACATATATCATAAGAAAAACAGTCAAATTCGGTTCAAGTAATGTTCACACCAGATTTAGAAAAGTATGAATAATTAAAAAAAGAGATGACAAGTTATTCAATGATTCTCGCTACATGACTTTAGACATTGATAGTAACGTTTAAACAGATAAAGAAGAAGATCGGACATTTAAAAAGAAATATATAAAACTTTAGCACAGTAATCTATGTATACATAAATCCTAGAATATAGAAGGACAACTTCACTAGGAAAATAGTAGTACTTTATAAGGAGTAATAGAAATCATTATAGAGTGAGGAATTTCAGATAAAATAAACCGCCTTCATATCGATGTAAAAAAAATGAAATACTTACGAACATACAAATGTAAGAGAAGATAGGAAAAATATAAAAATTTTAAACTTAGCAAGAAACAGAAGTAAACTTAACGAAGAATATTTATCGTTATTAACTAAAAAATCAGATGATCCAGTTTGATATTGTTTCTTCATGAAACAAAAAATAATCATAATAATAAAAATTAAATTTAAATAAATAAAATTAACCTCCGATTAATGAAATGTTATAACATAACCAAGACGGTGTGTAGTTGTACTTAGGCGGTGCCCGCATGTGCACAAGGGGTAGGACTTGGGGGGAGGGTGGAGGGAGGGACATGGTAGGGAGACCCAGTAGGGTGACGTGGTCGGGGTTCCTAGGACATAGTTTGGACCTAAGCAAAGAATATACTATAATATGTACAAAGGTACTGTAAGGGGGTTTAGTAGGGTGGGAGAGGGAGAGGGTGTCTCAGGTTTTCTGACAAGATATGTAGATACAGAGATAACGACAAAGTGTATGTCCCAATAACAATGGTAGAAAGATTTAAGGTATATATACGTAATCATATGACATAACCACAAAATGAAAGACCGAATAACTTTAGGAGATTATACTATGACTTAAAGGGAGGATATTCAGTTGTTTATAAAAACGATAAAACTCCACGTGTGTTGAAATACTAACAAATAGGAAGTACCACTTTAATTAATAATAGTAAACCATAATTGTTGAACATAAGAACCTCTTCTGAGAACTCTCAGGGAACCTGACGTTCCTCTAGGTTGGTCAGGTAAGATTTCCTCTAGTCAGGACCCACAAGAAGCCTTCCTGGTTACGATTTCGACTTTGAGGTTATGAAACCGGTGGAGTACACTTCTCAACTAAGTAACCTTTTCTGAGACTACGACCCTCCCTAACCCTCGTCCTCCTCTTCCCCTACTGTCTCCTACTCTACCGACCTACCGCAGTGGCTGAATTACCTGCATTTAGACTCACTTGAGGCCCTCAACCACTACCTGTCCCTTCGGACCGCACGACGTCAAGTACCCCAACGTCTCTCAGCCTGTGTTGACTCGCTGAATTGACTTGACTTCACTTGAACATAAGAATTATGATATAACGAAAAAAGATTTCAGAAGCAAAAAGACGGTAACTTTATCGATGGAGTCACAAGGAAAACAATAATAAAAGATCCTGCCAGAAAAAAGTAAGAAAATAAAAGTCATAGAGTACAGAAATATAAAATCCGTTCAGAGTATTTTTTGAAAAAAAAAAGAAAAAATTTGGTCTGTCAGAGACTGAAAATACTCTCTCGACTCAAGTGAAGGTTAAACCCCTCTAATTATGATATAAATCTGCACAATGGTATTAGAATGAAACATTAAAGGTAAGTAAGAGGAAAAAGATTAAAAAATAAAAGAAATGACAGGAAACAAAGTTGACTAACACTAATGATAATCTGAAAAAAAGGATAATAAAACTTTCGTTATACAAGAAAGAATTACCAGTGAACTTCATTTTAAAATAGTATATATCTATGTACTATATATATATATATATTGTTGAATTAAGAAACTAATTAGTTATAGACATCTAAGGGACGGACTTATTAGTTCCTAGGGAGAGTGGGTATCAGTATTTTAAGAATGTATGTCGGATAAAGGTAGACAACGTAAAAATTACGGTGTGGAATATAATAAAAAATTAAAATATATATTACGTATATCGAATTTAAATAATTTTATAGATTTTTATGTATGAACGAATTTAAATATAATCAAAATGAAATAAAGGAACGAAATAGATGGAAAAAACGTATAGTCTGTAAAAGATACACAAAGATAGAAAGAATTTAATGTATGAAATTTTCAATGTACCCCTTTCTAAATAGATATCCATAAATTATAGTCTAAATTTAGGAACGTTTCAGAAATAGAGTAGGAACTATAAGACCTACGTACTAAGATCCAATTTTCACTGAAAATAAAGTGAAGAGATTCCTATGACAGGGGAATAAATACGACGACAACTTTTCAGAGGACAAAAAGTGAAGTAAGACAACATACCAGAGACTGACGAATAAGTTAGAATAAAGAGAGAGACACCAACACTTCAAAATGATATTGTACAGACGACGACGACGACGACGACGACGATTCAGCGAAGTCAGCACAGGCTGAGACACACTGGGGTTTCTTCCGTCGGGTGGTCCGAGGTGGCAGGGACTCTAAGAGGTCCGTTCTTGTGACCTCACCCAACGGTAAAGGAAAAGGTTACGTACTTTCACTTTTCAGTTTCACTTCAGCGAGTCAGCACAGGTTGAGAATCGGTGGAGTACCTGATATATGATTTGTTACCATCAATCTTAGGAATGGAAACCCGACGACAAGAATGACGACGATAGGCACGTAATCGTGCTCCTTTTGCAGAATGTCAAGGTCTCGTATGACTACATAAAACACATAAGAGTGAGTTAAAGAATAACAACGAGTTGTACAATTCAGGTTAACGCAACGGAAAGTTTCCAAACTTTGAAAGCCAGAACAAAGTAGAACGTGTACAGATCTATGTCTAAAAGAAAAGAAAAAAAACGGTTCATTTGTTCGAGGAAGGATGTACATGATTAACTACAGAAAATGGTTAAGGTCTTTTACTAATCTGTAAAAGAGAAGTGACTAACGGAGAGGACATAAAGGAGACAAGAGGAAAAGAAACCTGAATCTAATCTATGTATTATCTAGAGGATAAAATAGGAGGTACGAGATTTAGTAAGAAAGTGTATAAAGTAGAGGAACAGAAATACACGGTGTAGGATCAATCCCAAAAGTTAAGATTAGAGACTAAACAATTATAAGGGAATGGAACACATTAGATAATAAATTAGGTCAAGTTGGGTCTTGTAGACTGGTTAAGTCTCGTTTTTCAAACCAGGTTTAGGTGTAAAGATAAGTATATAAAAAACCCCTTATAAGGAAACATCTGTAGAGTAGTTCATACATAAACATATTAGATATGTTTATAGTGTTTTGTGTGTTCCTTTATACAGTCGTATCTCCTCCAAATTGTCCTTTTTTTTTTTGTTCTGAAACTTGTAAACTTAATAAATAGTCTTAGTTGTATCTTTTATATATACCTTAAAAATTTTTAAATTAACGTAAAATTTTGTCGTTCAAAATTTGATGTCAAGGGTCACCGTAGAAGTATATTAGTACATACGGTTTAGTATAGTTGGAGTCCCCTTTTTTGTTAATTGGATTTATTTCTTGAATTGTAAATAGATACAATTTAAATTAGAATGACCACAGTCGGACAGTTTTGTTAAAATTAAGACAGTACATAATATATAAATCAGAGAATAACAGACACGATTCATATTTTGACTATTCGTATAATAAGTCCTCTACCAAAAGATACGTTCCAAAGGGACATCCCACTCTCTTTCGACGATTAAACCTTTCTTGACTGGACGGACCATCAACACTGAATATAAAGTGATGGAAAGATATTTCTACGTCACCTTCGGAAATTGTTTGTACAACGATTTTATGTCACAGACATAGTAGGGGGACTGATTTGTATTTTTCTTTTAGTTCAACCGTGGACCACTGGCGACACAAGGAAGAGAATTCAAGAACGAAGTGTCTTAAAAGTTTCGAAAAAAGACACTGAGAATCGACTAAATGTCGTATTGGGAAGGGACGTCACAAGACGAGACCAAAGGTCAAAGGAGATAAGGAACACAGTGTTTGTATAGGAAGGTGAAGAACTTAGGTATACAGACGGTATCAGGAGGGGACCTTAAGTTTTCTCTAAACTCCTAGACCGAACGTAAAAATTATTCCTTGTCTTACTTTGTTCTGTAACTCTTCCCAATGGAACTAGACGAATACGGAATGGAAAGGTGATAGTGAAGAATAAGAATAAACTCCATCATTGTTCCACACCCAAACTGTCTATGGTTTACCCAGACAGGTCGATTAGGGAGGTGCTCTGATCTCAAAAGACAAGACCTAGTTTATTCTCCATGTCTTCCCTTTAGTTGAGGTCGGTCCGAGTGGATGTCCCATTTCTTCTACCATCTGTACAGGGACCGTTTTCTGTACGAAGGTGTTACACGGTCTTACCTTGAAGTCAGTCTTCTTCCGAAACCTAAGGATCACTCATAAAAGTTTTGTCTGTCATGACAGTTATCGTTGTCCATAGTAACTCCTCCGTCCTGGTTTCGATTTTCATTCATCTCTCTTCATTCGTACCTGTTTTTCCTTCTTGAGATGTTCATCGGACATTTACTTTGATCTTTGTATCTAATGTCATTTTAATGACGGCTGGGACTTAAGGTTCAACTTCCACTCTAAACCACTACAGTCGGTTCATGGTGACTTCATATTCGTACAATCAATATACTCATTTCGTTACAAAATACCCCAAGCTCCTTACAAATTTTACAAAAGACGTCGATTCTTAATAAAAATTTTCTTTTTGTATTTTTATTGAAATTTATAGTCACAAAGGTAAAGATGTTCTACTGAAGAACAAAAGTTACATGAACACTCACCGAGATTACATTCCTCTTTACTTAGAATCAACTGAATAAAATCATTTTTATTTGGACATAAGAATTATAATCCATCGGAAAGTAAAATCTAATTGGTAGTGGGACAATACGGTTTACACACACAGATACACACATGTCAAATAAGATACACACACAGACTGATATTGTCCGAAGAAGTTCGTTTACAGTTTTGATAACCCGACTAAATTTTTTCACTTTTTTACGGTAGGTGTCGTTGTAATTACCTGGATCACCAATGGTATGATTCGTTCTCTTTCTGCTTATTGTACTATAACGAAAAAGTACACTTTAGATTTTATACTATGTTCACTTAAATAAATGTTTTGTCTTTATCTGTATTTTTGTTTGTACCAATAGTTTCCTCTTTCCTCGTCTCTTCCTATTTGAACTCAAACCCGAATCGTATATGTGTGATGATATATATGTTATCTATTCGTTGTTCCGGGATAACATATCGTGTTCCTCGAGATAAACTGTAAAACATTATTGGATATTACCTTTTTTATACTTTTTCTTACTTATCGTAGTGAAACGACATATAGACTTTGACTGTGTTGTAACATTTAGTTGATACGAAGTTATTTTTGTTCGACAACCCGACTAAGACCATTCACTTTATTTCTTCACTGTATCGACTCTCGTCTTTTCCCCAGGGGGCAAGAGGTTGGACTTAGTTGAGGTTTTCCTGTGAGTGACGTTCGTTTCTCCCCCGTCACCGACATACGGGAGGACCTCGGTTTCTGAACGTTCGGTCCTGATAAGGGTTCGAGTGGGAGATGAGAGAAGGGTCGACGTACGGAGAGATGGTGAAACGATTTGGAGGTAAAAGATATTTGACCCCAAGAAGAAGAACAAAGATAATATACCGTAACATCATTCTTAATTTATTCTTATATACTTTCCGAGGAAAGGTACTACAGAGTCACGGTCGTACCGACCCTCGTCGAGACTTTGACTAGATTTTCTTTACCTGAACATAAAGACATCTGTGGGTACTCCAGTTTCGACACTACCGGAGGGGTTGTCATCTTAGGGAGGGACGACTGACTCACGAAGGGATGAGTCACGAAAAAGAGAGAGGACGGGTAGAGGGACCGACGACCAGAAAATTCTGAGTATAGTGTACAACGGAGACTACCTCGTAAAGGACTAGAGTGGTAGAGAGAGGAGGGTGACATAAGACGTATCTACAGAGAAGACCACGAACAATTTACAGAGTGAAGGGTGCCATCTCGGAGGAGTACAAGTCCTGATGGACGTTGAGTAGAGGCATAGAGGTCGTGGATAGTACTACAAACCCAGGTCCGTCTCCACGGGCCCTTTCCCTCCCTCTTTTCCATTCTCTTTACTAAAGTCAGTTGTTCTTTTCCGAAGACCAGGGGGCGAGTATCACCCACCACTTGTACGTGTATGCATTGCATCTCCGTTCTGTGAACCTGGGCTCGAAGATACCCCATTCTTCTTCTCCTTAAGACTAGTCTCCCAAGGTTCTCCAGAGGTCTCGGACAGACTACTCAGTCTTTATAGAGATAAGACAGACGAAATGACGTTTCATCGAATTGGTAAACTACCCTATCTGCACATATTACTCAATGTCTTGGTAACCGAGTAAAAGGGAGTTGTCCATCAAAGGAGGGAAACTTTTCATTTCGAGTGTCCTTAATAAACTAGAAACAAACTTCGATTAATTTATAAGTTCCTACAAAGGGAGGAAATGTGTTCGGTTGTCTGATCTATCAAGAAAAGTCCATTCTTCTATTTCCTCGGGTCTCAAATTGCAATCGAGGAGAGGACAGAGGGACGAGGGACGAAGGGACAAATACGAGTAAATTGAGAACGGACCTGGTGGTGGTACCGGAGGGTCCGAACGGACAGAGGCTAAGTGAGATAGTCACGTTCTACTCAGAGTCTTTCCTGAATAAAACGAGGCTTGGAGCAAAGTTTAAGACTGATCGACGATGTAAATCAGGAGTAAGGCATCGGCCCTAAGTCTTGGTGACGGACGGAATAAACGAGATCCAAGGAGGGAGTGTCGGGTCGGTACACTCTGGACCTCGAGATCGGTATAGTCAACTGAATTGTACCGAGGTCCGAAGTGGGTCCGACGAGGAACGGGGAGCTCACGATTGGGAGGAGGACACAGGGGTAGACAACTGTTCGGAAGGGGGTGGTGTTGAGATAGTGGACAGAGGTGTGACGGAAGTTCCGAAAATTTCAGTCGTGGACGGTAACTGTCGGGTCGAAGGTAAAGGAATGTAAAGTCCGCTTCCAAGGGACATAAAAGAAACCTTTCAGTTAGAGAAGTGGTAATTCGTAGGAGATATGTGTCGTGGTCCCCTTCCGGGACCGACCGAGACTGACCGAATTTGGATGACCGTATAGAACAGGGGTCTGTGTTCTCAACTAAGTCCGTACCCTTGTACTAGGGGTACGTCCCTATACTGAGAAGGGGGGTCGAGTGCCCCGAAAACTCAAACTCTGACTATTCAAGTACAAAACGATGGTGTTCTTCTTAGAGGAACCCTTACTTCGGTAGTGTCCCCTTGGACGATACTCGTTGTCTACAATCTTACAACAACTCATGACCTAGTTCGACTCGGACTTCTGTTAGAGAGGACATGCAAGTCAATATATTCATTTAAGACAAAAATAAAATCGTACAAATATAACCCAAAAAACATTGAAAGTTTTTCAAATATGAGTTGGATACGAGAATTAAGTACTGTTGAAGATCTTTAAGAGGACCTGAAGGAGAGTAGACCGAGAGGTAGGGGTTGACTTTTATTTGTTCTGTCTTATTTCTGTAAGGATTGAGTGGTCTGTCTGAATATATTTCTAATCTACCCGTGGTCCCATGTCACTTCATGTGTCAGTCATGTTCTTACAAACGTTATTAAGATGGTGGGACATCCTGTAAAAGGAACCGACCCCGAGAGGTGTAAGAGCACTTTGAACCTTTACATGTATATCGGTCTATAAAAAACCTTTGGTAGTTGTTTTGATGTTATGTTACCTTATCTTTTAATTATCCACAAAATATACTTCTTTGTTAGTCGTCATAAAACATTTTGAAAAGAAAACCAAGATATCTAAGTATGTGTACATACACGTAGTCTAGTGTCACACTTTAATAAAGAATCACGTTTCATAAAAAACTCTTGGTAACTAGACCGAGGGTGGACTCTGTTAAGATATTATGTCTCATGTTTTTTTCGTCTGTTTATTATCACATACTGTAATCTCTCCCATGAACAAGATATTTTGAAAAAATCAGTGTATCTATACATGTGTATATATACATCAGTGTTATACTATGCATAAAGAATGACACCCACCATCGGGTTTTCAAACTTCGTGTGACTAAACAAAAGACTCCGGTCTTTATAATGTTTCGTCATGTTAATAGACTCGACGTCGGTCGTTACTCTTCCCTTCTTTCCTCTCAGATACTAGTGGAGTGTTAATGGAGTCGTGACTCTGGATACATCCACCTTATATGTAAAGATCTTACTCGAAGACCCGTTAACCACAGTCGTACAGGCGTCAGTGAGTCTGTCATTTCTTAGTAGGACGTTACTCCCCCTACACCCAAGGTACGGAGCCAGCCCTTTTAGGTACCTCTTCCCTTACTGATGGGTGAGATCACAAGAACGGACCTCTTAAGGTACCTGTTTCTTCGGACCACCCGATGTCAGATACCCCAGTGTTTCTCAGCCTGTACTGACTCACTGATTGTGTGAAACAGACTTTTTGTCGAGTCTCCCGGTTCGACTGTTGTCGCAACAGGTTCGGTCCCTACACATAGAAAGATCGGATAAAGGTACAAGTTGATAAGTTCAAGTCAAGTCGAGTCAAGTCAGCGAGTCAGGACAGGCTAAGAAACGTTAGGGTACTTGACGTCGTGGGTTCCGAAGGGACAGGAAGTAATAGAGGGTCTCAAACGAGTTTGAGGTCATGTAGTTCAGACACTACGGTAGGTTGGTAGAGTATGAGACGGTAGGGGAAGAGGAGGACGGAAGTCAGAACGGGTTGTAGTCTCAGAAAAGGTTATTCAGTCAATAAGCGTAGTCGACCAGTTTCATAAACTCAAAGTCGTAGTCGTAGTCGGGAAGGGTACTTATAAGTTCTGATTAAAGGAAATCCTAACTGACCAAACTAGAGGAACGTCAGGTTCTCCGAGAGTTCTGAGAAGAGGTTGTGGTGTCAAGTTTTCGTAGTTAAGAAGTCACGAGTCGAAAGAAATATCAGGTTGACAGTGTAGGTATGTATTGATGACCTTTTTGGTATCGAAACTGATTTACTTGGAAACAACCGTTACAGAGACGAAAGATTATACGACAGATCCAACCAGTATCGAAAAGAAGGTTCCTCGTTCGTAGAAAATTAAAGTACCGACGTCAGTGGTAGACGTCACAAATAACTCGGGAACTTTTATTTAAGAGAGTGAGAAAGACAACAAAGGGGTAGATAAACGGTACTTCACTGTCCTGGTCTACGGTGCTAGAAGTAAAAAACTTACAACTCAAACTTCGGTCGAAAAAGTGAAAGGAGAAAGTGTAAGTAGTTCTCCAAGAAATCAAGGAGAAGTGAAAGACGGTATTACCACCACAATAGACGCATAGACTCCAATAACTATAAAGAGGGTCGTTAGAACTAAGGCCGAACACGAAGTAGGTCGGGTCGTAAAGTGTTATACATAAGACGTATATTCAATTTATTCGTCCCACTGTTATATGTCGGAACTGCATGAGGAAAGGGTTTAACCTTGGTCAGGTAACAAGGTACGTACGAAGAGCTGGACGTATGTCTAAAGAGTTCTCCGTCCATTTCACCGACTTTAGGGGTAGAGAAATCTTTAAAAGGTGTCAAACAACATTAGGTGTGTCAGTTTTTGAAACCATATCAGTTATTTCGTCTTCATCTACAAAAAGACCTTGAGAGAACGAAAAAACTACTAGGTTACCTACACCTGTTAAACTAGAGACCAAGGAGACGAAAAATTTCAGGTCGAACTTGTAGACCTTTAAGAACCACCAAGTGCATGACGACTTCGGACCGAACCTCTTAAAACTCGTAATGAACTGATCGCATACTCTACTCACGTTAACACGCCATCAAACTGTAACGGAAAGCAACCCTGACCTTACTTTTGACTGGAAAAGGTCAGGACACCGGTGACGACTCAAAAGGTTTAAACGACCGTATAACTCACGTCGTGAAAGTGTCGTAGTCCAAAATACTAAAGTCTATGGAGTTGACCTTAAGGTAGTGGAGGTGATCGAAACAAGTATCACTACGAAAGATTCCGGGTGAACTGAAACGTAAGGTCCTACAGACCGACATCCACTCACTAGTGTGGTAGTACCAATAGACCCAGTACTTCTAGGAAAGACGTATCAAGAAGACACACAAGAACGGTGGAAAAGAATATAGAAGACGAAGGTAAGCCAAGTATGTTAAAGACAGGAAATAACACGGGTAGAAACGTACTTTACAAGGGAACCATAGA
The DNA here is from genome assembly GCA_006410555.1 of Capra ibex. Classification (NCBI taxonomy): domain Eukaryota; kingdom Metazoa; phylum Chordata; class Mammalia; order Artiodactyla; family Bovidae; genus Capra; species Capra ibex. Next base: position 1,505,718 of record SJYO01055746.1, read on the forward strand.
GGTTAAAAGAACTTCTCTAGAAGTCAGAAAGGGTAGGATAACAGTAGGTAAAGAAAACGTGACTAGTGACTCCTTCCGAAAGAGTAGAAAGGAACGATAAGAAACCTTGAGACGTAAGTTTACACATATAGAAAGGAAAAGAGGAAACGGAAATCGAAGAGAAGAAAAGAGTCGATAAACATTCCGGAGGAGTCTGTTGGTAAAACGGAAAAACGTAAAGAAAAAGAACCCCTACCAGAACTAGTGACGGAGGACATGTTACAGTACTTGGAGTCAGGTATCACAAAATCCGTGAGATAGATAGTCTAGATTAGGGAACTTAGATAAACAGTGAAGGTGACATATCAGAATTCCCTAAACTAATTCCAGTATGGACTTACCAGATCACCAAAAGGGATGAAAGAAGTTAAATTCAGACTTAAATTGTTATTCCTCAAGTACTAAACACAGTGTCAGTCAAGGGTTAGAACAAAAACGACTGACATATCTCGAAGAGGTAGAAACCGACGTTTCTTATATTAGTTAGACTAAAACCATAACTGGTAGACCATTATAGGTACATATCTCAACAGATAACACAACAACCTTCTCCCACAAACGATACTGGTCACGCAAGAGAACCGTTTTGACACAATCGGAAACGGGACGAAGTAAAACATGAGGTTTCGGTTTAAACGGAAGATGAGGGCCATATAGAACTGAAGGATGAAAACGTAAGGTCAGGGGATAGTACTTCTCCTGTAGAAAGAACCCCACAATCAAGATCTTCCAGAACATCCAGAAGTATCTAGGCAAGTTGAGGTCGAAGAAGTCGTAATCAGAAACCCCGTGTCTGAACTTAATGACACTATTACTTACCGAACGGAACCTTTACTTGTCTCTAGTAAGACAACAAAAACTCTAACGTGGGTTCATGACGTAAAACCTGAGTAGAAAAGTGATACTCCCGAGGTAAAGAAGATTCCCTAAGAACGGGTGTCATCATCTATATTACCAGTAGACTCAACTTAAGTGGGTAAGGGCAGATAAAATCAAGTGACTAAAGATTTTACAGTTACAAGTGAGAACGGTAGAGAACAAACTGGTGAAAGTTAAATGGAACTAAGTACCTGGATACGTCCAAGGATACGTTATAACAAGGAGTGTCGTAGTCTGAAATGAAGGTAATGGTCAGTGTAGGTGTTGACCCATAACAAAAGTAAAACCGAGACAGGGAAGTAAGAAAGTCCTCAATAAAGAGGTAAGAAGAGGTCATCGTATAACCCGTCTATGGTCGGACCCCTCAAGTAGAAAGTCACAGTAATAGAAAAGTGGAAGAGAATGACAAGTGCCCCAAGAGTTCCGTTCTTATCACTTCTCCAAACGACAAGGGAAGAGGTCACCTGGTGTAAAAGAGGTGATACTGGGTAGACAGAGCCCACCGGGATGTGTCATATGAGTATCAATGAAACGTTGAGAAGTTCCCTGACTTAATTTTCGGTACATGTGTGTACTGGGTGGGGAAACGATTTTTTCTCTGGACTGAAACAGGGACCCTAACGTACAGGTACGTACCCCAGTGTTTCCCAGCCTGGCCTACCTCACCGATTTGTTCTGTGTACTCGGTCCACTGAATCTCTTACCAAATTGTAAAACGTGACGAACGATGGAAATGGAAAACCAGACTTCTTTGGGGTCCCACAACGAGACGTTCCTTGAACTGGAACCCTTAGTTTTAATGTCTGTGTTAGATAACCTTAAACATCGACGAACTCATAGATATCTTGTTGCTATTGTTTTCGGTCCACAGAGAATTTTTCGTCCATTAAACGAAAAATTTTTTAACAAACGAGAAGAGTACAGATTTAATAAGTAGAGAACAGAAGATATAAATCAAAATCAAACAAAGTAAGAGATTTACAAATCGTGAATCTCTTACAACATAAAGAAACGGATCAAAATTGAAATTGGAAGAGAATTTTATTTAAAAAGTCGATGGACTGAATGAGAAATATATGGTAAATTAAGAGAGGAGGTAACAAAAGTGAAATTTTGCAAAGTAAAGGAAAAAGATGAAATTGAAATAAGTGTCAATAATTATAGAGGAATTTTAAGATTCGGAGACTAAAATTGTAGATTGTAAAATTTAATAAAATAGAGTAAAAGGGATCAATATGAATCAGCAAAGACTCGAAGCCCAAAACAAAGAATTGTACAAATTACATATTACAAATAAGGAAAGTAAACCAAAGAGAATAAAGTCGGAGTTCAAAAGAGGAAGTGAAAACCAAAATAACCGAATATTCACATAAAAGAATAAACATTAAAATTAATAAGACAAGGAACATATTATACGTAAATAGTTCGACTGTTCGTTGTTTTTACGTTTCGACTGAGAATTGGTGGTGCGATAAGTCGGAATAATTAGAAACTCGTGAAAGTATTGGTTGGTTTGTTCTCATAAAGGACGTAGTCAGAAGGAGATTGAACGAAATAAGAGAAAACTAGGTAAATAAAGGAACCGTCCCAATGTTCTTTAGAACAATGGACTTATAAAAAGTGAAGGACATGAGTAATTTTCCTCGTTCCTCTACGACAGATCTCGGTCTTCTTAGGTCTCAAAAATTTTGTCCCAGTTACTCTGGGAGTGACTTACCGAAGATGTACAGACTTTCCAGGACACGTTCTCTATCCCCCTTTCAACAGGTCTCCTGTACGGGACGGTCATCGTGGGTACTACCTCTATCTACGGGTTCCTCCATATGACCTTCTTTACGGGAGGTATCCACACGGTGACGTCTCGTCGTCCTCCGTACAACGGGGAGTATTCCTCCACGAAACGACTGTTAGGAGACGATACTTCGACTGGTGTCCTTCCACGAGACACGACAGTTGGTGGCCCACGACGTCTTTTGTGCAAGAGACACTTACGTACACGTGTGTGTGTGTGTGTGTGTGTGTGTGTGTGTCTGACGTCTTCTGTATACCCTCCTTATGTGGCCCTTCTCTTCGAGGAAGAAGAACGGTACGGAGGGGTCGTGGGAGAAGACTGTTTTACTATCATTGTAGTATAAGTCATGTACCCCTGTAAGAATTTCCCAAGTCAACTCTAACACTTAACTAGTGACCTTGTCATGTCAAGAACCCGATGAGTCGAGAACGTAGGTGAGAAGGTGTGTACACTCCAGACATGTTACTGTACAGATATAAAGATAGATTGTTCTACAACGACAAGAACGTTTACTTCTTTAAGAGTTGGAAGTGGTTTTATTTCTTCACGTGTCGGGGTCGACAACGACATACTCGACGACCGATGTAATTAATGGGGAGTTTAAAGTAGTGTCAGGATACCTTATAGAAGATTCTAAAAGAAATACCCTGTCAAAACTTCAGAAACAACTTAAACAAAGTTATAACGGAGACAAAATTCAAAACCAAAAAACCGGTACTCCGTACACCCTAGAATCGAGGGACTGGTCCCTACCTTGGGTGTGGAGGACGAAACCTTCCACTTTACGGTTGGTGGCCTGAAGGTCCCTGTGACAATAACTTATAAAATAGATTTCTAATATAACATTCCAATTTGGGGTGGTTACACTTATTTTCAGCCCCCTTTCTCCCTCTTTTCCCTCTTATTTATCGTATGTGTGTTTTTGTACATTGTCCGCTTCTCTTTTATGTGTTTCGGTAGTGTAAAGTCATCAACAGGTATCCGGTATCAACTGTTGATACCGAAGGATGGAAGGACAAACAACGATTAAAGGGAACCAGAGTCGGTCTTCAACCAGTCAAATAATTGACCTCCTCACTGGGTTTGAAAGTAAGTCTTCTCACTCAGGAGTTAGTAGGACGGAAAACTACCAACATTAGCCAAAGGTGATTGGAAACGAAACCAGTGTCTCGATCATCCCCGTCGAATCTTTTAGGAGGACGGTGTATCAACAGGAACGGAAGTCACACAACGTCGGTGAGTAAAAGGGAAACCATTGACCCTAATTAGTGAGGTCGATCATCTTATTGAGGAATAAAAACCGTACAACCGAGTCACTATATTTCTCGGGGTTTAGTGGTCCACCGTCCGTTAGAAGAGAAGTTTAGATTACCTTTATGGTAACACAGAGGACTACTTTCGTGAGGAGAGAAGCGTCGATTCTGGTGATCTAGTCGTTTCGAGTTTCAACGGTCCTCCCCTTCGTTTCTAAGATATAACAATCTACATTATCACTCTCCTCAACGGGGTAAAGATGAGAACGAGGGTCTATATACGTAAGACCGACACCCCCTTTATTGCGACAGGTTACCAGAGACCAAACTTCGGTTATGGTAAGGAACACTTTGTATTGAGGGAGAAAAGTCTCACGACACAGGATACCCAATACACCACGTACGTTTGATGCACGCATACCCAATACACCATTCAAACTAATTAAAGTACCCGTATTTGAGTGACGACGTGAAGGAGACGACACTTTAGTCAAGGAATTAGTCTGAGTGATGAGACGTCTTACGGTACTACCACCTATTTCTAAAGGCACTCAAGTATCTACCACTACGACCGTTTTTCGAATTGTCGTCCTTTATGTTTAGGTACCCAAGGGGTCACCGAGTCGCCATTTCTTAGGTGGACGTTACGTCCTCTGAACGCCCTCCGGACCTAGTCAGGGACTCAACTCTTCTAGGAGACCTCATTCTTACCGTTAGGTGGGGTCCTATGAACATATAAACAGACCCTTTAGGGTACCTGTCTCCTCGGACCATCCGATGTCGGGTACCCAGCGTTTCTCAGACTGTGTTGATTCACTGATTTGTTATTTTTAGGTATGGGTCTTCCACACAGAAAAAAAGTCACGTTTACTTAAAAACGGGTAAAATACTACCAGTTATATTAGTTGGATGATGGGCAGTCGACTGACCGGACCGGGGGACCCCTTATCTCCGTGGTTGAGTCAATCACCGACAAATAAAAAATTTAATAAAAACCGACGAGACCCAGAAACAACGAGACACGTCCGAAAGAGATGAACGTGACTCGACTCCGATGTGAGAGTACCGTCACACACCCGAAGAGTAACGCCATCGAAAAGAACGAGACGTCATCGTCTCGTTCCCGAGATACCACGGGGTCGACGTTCATCAACACACTGAATCGACGGGACATCGTGCTTCCTAGAGTCAAGGGGTTAGTCCCTAGCTTGGGTGGTACAGGGGACGTAACCGTCCGTCTAAGAATTATTGTCCTGGTGGTCCCTTCAGGGTCACCGACTCAAAATTACTTTCAAGGACGAGGACCATCTAATCCGAGAGTCGTCTTCGTAATCGGTCTAGTCGGACCATTTCTCTTTAGGTCGGACAACTCGGGGTCGTACCACAGACAGGAGGTGGTATTGGTCATAAGAAGTACCGGGGTCACCGTTCGTGACCGTACCGACCGTCTTCTCCGATTGGCTGTAGGTGTCTCGTGCAGTAAATTGGGTGAACTAATACTCCGCGGAGGTACGTCATTTACAATACCACTTGTGAATATACCCGGTGTCTATGGAAGTAATAAACACGGGTAAATCTCTCCTAAGTAGATAAACCGAAGGAACCACCGGTCTCCTATTTCGCAGTCGGACGTTACGTCCTCTGGACCCAAGCTAGGGACCCAACCCTTCTAGGGGACCTCTTCCTTTACCGTTGGGTGAGGTCATAAGAACGGACCTCTTAGGGTACCTGCCTCCTCGGACCACCCGATGTCAGGTGCCCTAACGTTTCTCAACCTGTGTTGACTCGTTGAAGTGTGTGTGTGTGTCTCCTAAGTCCTATAATTTAATTTTTTTTTCTTTTATCTCTTTATTCTCGGTCCTTTACTATACTATTCCTTTCTATCATTCAAGTCAAACCCCATACGATTCAAACTCCAAGGACATCCCGAATGGTCATTTTTTCCCACCAAGACCTTGAGCTCTCTAGGACCCTATATGTTTAAACCGACGGACACTACATCTCCATTATCGTCTTCGGTGTCAACCACTACTTTTATTAGTCCCTATCACAATTTAAACTTATTAAACTCCTGTCTTGAACCGTCTTGTAGACCCCACGTGACAGTTTCTCTTCGTGGCTTTTCCTCTCCGGTTCACTTCCTTTCGACCACTCTGTCGTCAGGGTTCTTCCGTCTCCTCTTTCACAGGGGGTTTCGTCCTCATTAGTTGTTGACGATGTATAGTACTTCTCTCTCTTTTTTTCTGTGTCCGTCATTTTAAGGTAGACTAAACCGTTTGTCCTTTAGTGCCTATAGTCATTTCTTTTATCAAAGTCCCCTCACCACCCTTGTCTTCTGTCTAAGTGTTTTTCCAAGTGTTTACTTATGTTCCGTTTCATCGGTTTAATCTCTTACGACGAGTGAGTAAGTTAATAATCGATGTCTTACTCCACCTTTTCTCGAGATATATCGTAAAGATATAATCTTAAATTTTCTCCTGTCTTAAAACTCCTCAGAAAGTCTACTCTTTCGAAGTTGTAGATGTTTTATATTCTTTTTTGTGAAGATACGTTTTCCTCCAACGCCCCGGTTTTCTTTCCGCTCAAATACTCATTCGTTATAGGATGTGCTTCCAACCCTAGTTATTAAGTCAGAGAATTCTAGTTTCACCACCCCATCCTTACCTTCCCCTCTTTTTCTCTCCACTTAAACATCTTCCATCTTTTCCTTCAACTCGATCAATAGAAGGGAGTTAAACTGAAAGTCTAATGTTCCGTTTTAGAAGACTACTGTCCTTTCAAACTCAACTTGTCTTGACTTCTTTTTAATGTTAAAATTTTCTCGTTATTACTGTTTACCTCTCCCTTTTGTTCTCTCTCTAGATTAGCGAGTTTAAAGTAAAGGAAGAACTTCGGAAGAGACAGACAAGGGGACTCTTATTTATGTAATACTCATTGTATGAAGAAATCGTTAATTTGGGGGATAAGATGTCGAGAATGTACCGTGAACAGTAAAAAACAATATGTCAATAAGTAGAAAAGTGTACACGAAGTTCTTAATTGAACATTAAGAAATTTTTTTCCTTACGACAAAGAAACATACAGAGGATCGTAGATTTATGATTTCACCCATGTATAATTGGGTCACAAAATTATTGGTAGGGACATGCTGTTTGGTAGGACTTGTGTGACTCCATTTTTGTTGTTAAAAAAGATTAATGAAAGAGAGTTCCAAGACTCCCAGTTACTCACCGAACCCCTGGAGAGGGCCCCAACGTCATCCTTTGTAGACCCCGTCAGAGGGTTCACAGACCTTCAACTGCAACCGTTAACCAACCCTGGGACGGTCCCATTACCGGTCTTGTGTGTATGTGCCGAAGAGGTTCACCGAACCCGAAGGAGTCCCGTACCACCGACCCAAGGTACTCTTTCACAGGACTCTTTCTCTCGGGCCCCCTACGACATAGGGGAAAGTACCGGATCGGAACTTCAGTGTGTCATAATAAGACGGTGTAGGATAAATAATCACAATTCAGTGATTCCGGTCGGATATAAGTCTACTCTCCTTAACTCTGAGGTGAAGAATAAATGAATAAATAAAGACCGACGTGACCCAGACACACGTCTCGAGCCCGAGATCTCGTGCACCCGAAGTACACGAGATCCGTGTAAGCCGGAGTACACGACTTGTCAACTTCGAGCTCCCGAGATCTTGCATCCTAGTCATCGACACCGTGTGCCCGAATCAACGGGGTTCCGTACATCTTTAAAGCTCCTGGTCTCTAGCTTTGATACAGGGAACGTAACCGTTCTCCTAAGAAAAAAAATTATAACACTGTTTCGATCCGACGATAAAAAGGGTTGGACACTGACTTCAAGGACTGGGTACAACAGAGTTCGGGTCTGAGGGAACCTAACCGACTCTTATTTACGGACGTAGAAAAGATTCAGTCAAAAGGGTCGTACGAGGTACAGTAACAATTCTTTTTACTGTTCTCCGTGACTCGAAGCGGAAGGACAGGCTTGAACTCGAGTCAGGAAGGATCCTGGTCGTCCTCCTAAGAATTGGTGACTTGGTGGTTCTTCAGGGATCTGAGATGAAGAACTACTATCCTCGTAGTTTCTTATACGTATGTACTGTATATTGTTCACAATTGATCTACGAGTAAATTCGTAAGTTCCCGAAGGGACGGCCGAGTCTACCATGTCCTAGACGGACGTTCCGTCCTCTGGTCCCAAACTAGGGAGCCAGTCCTTTTAGGGAACTTCTTCTCTTACCGATTGGTGAGATCGTAAGAACGGACCTCTTAAGATACCTATCTTCTCGGACCGTCCGATGTCAGGTACCTCAGTGTTTCTCAACTCGCTGATTGTGAGAGTGTGAAAGATTCGTAATTTTATACTCTTACTCTCACCACATCAGAATTTTCACATTTATCCTCAATTGTTATTGCGATTTTCCAGTTAAGTGGGTATTTTGTGTCATGGGTACGAGAGACAAGATGTTTACTGATAAGTGTTAGTCAAATGTTAGAGGAAAGATCCTCTATTTTGACTCGATAAATCATCTTCCACGTCCAGTCACGAAGAGGATGAATGTACACACACGCACATAATGGACCCCTAGTCCATTTTACGTCTGAGACGCTGTCATCCAGGTCTCATGCCAGAATGTAAGACGTAAAGATCCCTCGAGGTCTCACTACGACATCGAGGTGTCTAGTGGATGACTTATCGTCTAATCATCTTTTCATCATCGTTTCCACCGACGGACCGAGGACACTAGGTCTCCGGGGACACACAAATATCCTGGAACTGAGAGGTCGATCCACTTGGGGACTACGGTTGTTACAATTAGTCAAGAAAGGGTTCTGATAATCTTGATCTTTATTTCTTTCCCTCATTGAAAAAAGAGAAAACACCATTTCGTATCAAGCACCCCGAGACCTCAGTGGTCGGTACACTCTTTTGGTCTTTCCTTTGTCCGACTCTTCTCTTAGGTCCTTGTACCGTCAGGAACTACTCCGAGTGTGGTCTGGGGGAAGAGTGTTCGAACACTCTATCGGAATATAGGGAGGTCGTTTAAGGGGAAAGTCGGATATAAGATCAACCAAAAGGGAGTAACTTTGAAATTTTTTAATATTTGACCCACACCCCTCTTCTCCTCCAGAAGAGGACCTTTACGTCATCGGTGACCCTACCTCCTTATTTGTCCTGAAGTCTACCTCAATAATAGACCTGTAATCCTCGACCCCACTCCGATCTGATAGGTCATTAGTACGATTTCTATACAAAGGTTGTCTCATCTATTCGATGTCTCTGTCTTCTATTGTTTTTTGATTCCGACTCCCTTCTACCTCTTTTCGGAGTTGGAGAGGTTTTACCCACCCCCGACCCCCCTCACTTTTCCGTCCGTTCTCTCGGACACCTAACTTTAACGACTTATCGTAACTTTCACTTTTCCTTGACAATGGAGTTCTACTGTAGACGACTTTTGGCTTCACTTGCCCTGTCGGGTCTTGTGGTTGCGATTACCTAGAAATTTCTTACTATGGACCGGACTCATCTCCAATTTTTATTCTCGCTCCATCTCGGGACGTGTCGTTTCCCGTTTTACGACTTAAAGAGTATATACGGTTCCCCGAAATGTGAATACTAGTATAATTTACTGGTGATTCTTTTACTAGATGTAAAAAGACCGGGTGACAGGGACTCTATGATCGTGTTCGTCTCGACCGTGAAGGTAATAGTCATCTCCCAGTATAGTATACTCGACGTGGGTCATTTGTGACTGACCCACATATGGAGTCCACTTAGACTTTCGGGAGACTTCAGAGACTCCGACGTTCGTCGTGTCCTCTTTGTTTTCACAAGTGGAAAGGTTCAAAGTCAAGTCAAGTCGAGTCAAGTCAGTGATTCAGCACAGGCTGAGAAACACTGGGGTACTTAGTGTCGTACGGTCCGGAGGGACAGGTAGTGGTTGAGGACCTCAAATGAGTTTGAGTGTACGTAGTTCAGTCACTACTGTAGGTCGGTAGAAGTCGAAATCGTAGTAAGGAAGGTTTCTTTAGGGTCCCGACTAGAGGAAGTCTTACCTGACCAACCTAGAGGAACGTCAGGTTCCCTGAGAGTTCTCAGAAGAGGTTGTGGTGTCAAGTTTGCGTAGTTAAGAAACCGCGAGTCGGAAGAAGTGTCAGGTTGAGAGTGTAGGTATGTACTGGTGACCTTTTTGGTATCGGAACTAATCTGCCTGGAATCAACCGTTTCATTACAGAGACGAAAACTTATGCGATTGATCCAACCAGTATTGAAAAGAAGGTTCCTCATTCGCAGACAATTAAAGTACCGACGTCAGTAGTAGACGTCACTAAAATCTCGGGGATTTTTATTTCGGACTGTGACAAAGATGACAAAGGGGTAGATAAAGGGTACTTCACTACCCTGGTCTACGGTACTAGAAGCAAAAGACTTACAACTCGAAATTCGGTTGAAAAAGTGAGAGGAGAAAGTGAAAGTAGTTCTCCGAAAAATCAAGGAGAAGTGAAAGACGGCATTCTCACCACAGTAGACGTATAGACTCCAATAACTATAAAGAGGGCCGTTAGAACTAAGGTCGAACACGAAGAAGATCGGGTCGCAAAGAGTACTACATGAGACGAACATTCAATTTATTCGTCCCACTGTTATATGTCGGAACTACATGAGGAAAAGGATAAACCTTGGTCAGACAACAAGGTACAGGTCAAGATTGAGAACGAAGGACTGGACGTATATCCAAAGAGTTCTCCGTCCAGTCCACCAGATGGGTAGAGAAAGTCTTGAAAGGTGTCAAATAACACTAGGTGTGTCAGTTTCCGAAACCGTATCAGTTATTTCGTCTTTATCTACAAAAAGACCTTGAGAGAACGAAAAAACTACTAGGTCGTCTACAACCGTTAAACTAGAGACCAAGGAGACGGAAAAGATTTTGGTCGAACTTGTAGACCTTCAAGTGCCAAGTGCATAACGACTTCGGACCGAACCTCTTAAACTCGTAACGAAATGATCGCACACTTTACTCACGTTAACACGCCATCAAACTCGTAAAAACCGTAACGGAAAGAAACCCTGACCTTACTTTTGACTGGAAAAGGTCAGGACACCGGTGACGACTCAAAAGGTTTGAACGACCGTATAACTCACGTCGTGAAAGTGTCGTAGTAGAAAGTCCTAAACTTTATCGAGGTGACCTTAAGGTAGTGGAGGTGATCGAAACAAGCATCACTACGAAAGATTCCGGGTGAACTGAAGTGTAAGGTCCTACAGACCGAGATCCACTCACCAGTGTGGTAGCACTAATAGAACCAGCACTTCTAGAAAAAACATGTCAAGAAGACACATAAGAACGGTGGACAAGAATTATAGAAGACGAAGATAATCCAGGTATGGTAAAGACAGGAAATAGCTCGGGTAGAAACGTACTTTACAAGGAAACCATAGAGATTAAAAGAACTTCTCTAGAGATCAGAAAGGGTAAGACAACAAACGGAGACAAAGAAACGTAACTAGTGACTCCTTCCGAAAGAATAGAGAAGAACGACAAGAAACCTTGAGACGTAAGTCCACGAATATAGAAAGAAAAAGAGGAAACGAAAAGTGAAGAGAAGAAAAGGATCGAAACTTAAAAATTATTACCCAAAGAACTAGTGTGGAAGTACATATTGTTAGGGTAATTTCCCACATGAGTCAATTTAACGTAGTTTATAAAATATCGTGTACAAGTTTGTCGTCTTTTCCCTTTTTTCTATGACCGATTCCACATAACAGGGTTCACCGTGAGCACCATTTCTTGGGCGGACGGTTACGTCCTCTGTATTCTCTACGCCCGAGTTAAGGACCCATCCTTTACCGTTGGGTGAGGTCATAAGAACGGAGCTCTTAAGGTACCTGTCCCCTTGGACCACCAGAGGTCAGGTACCCCAGCATTTCTTAGCTTGTGCCGACTTCGTTGAATCGTGTATAGCAGATACTTGACTTTCTGAAAGTAAAGAATAAATACATCGTCCATGTGTACATCCATATACGTGAGTCCGTCCTTTACACTGTTACTTCATTACCTCGACTAAGATATTTCATTTTACCTCTGACTAGAGTAAAATAACAATATGGAACACCATACAAATATTTTATAAAGAAAGTATTCAAATTTGTCATAGACGATATCTACTTAAATTAAAGCCATTTGAGTTACTTTTTTAAAAGATAAGATTATATTGTAAATAACACTTCTAAGGTCTTTGTGTGTTCAGTTTTAAAGTTTAATGCTAAGGGTGTCATTGTCATTGAGACGACATGTTGTATGTATTACCTTCTTTACAATAGTTGTATATGATATCACCTTTTATGAGTCATTCGTCTTTGTTCGACTCAATACGAACAACACCCTTAGTAGTAAAAGTTGATCGAATCCTATATTTTTTTACCTTTGATATTTACTTACTTGCTAAAAAAACATGAATTAAGGTTAAAAAGAACTAGGTTAAATTAGTCGAAACGTAGGTTTGATGTAAAGAGGAAGTATTTGACGTTTACTTGTAGAAAGTATTAAAATTTTAGGTGTAGTAAACCAAAGAAAAAGAGTACGTCCGACGGAAACTTGTCATAGTAAAATAGGACAGGGAGGGGTTTTTCCAGTCCTGTACAGACGACCCTAGGTAAATATATCATAGGAACAGGGCGACTTCCCGTGACGTCCCCTTCTCTCTTTTTTATGGTTTCTCTTGTCCTTATTGTGACTCGTCGAATCCTTCCATTTATTCATGTTGTCTTTTTCCCTGGGACCGTGGTAATTGAAGGGGGAACCATAGAAGGATTGGTCTTTATACTTTTTATTGTGGTGGTTTATAAATGTCACAGGTTTCCCAAATCAGTATAGTAATCGAGTAGACTAGGAGTGATGTTGTGACACTCTTCACGTTTTCCTTTTGTGGAAAGTCAACGAGTCAAGAAACACTGAGTTCCTCTTATACAAATTCCGACACGAAAATACAATAGTAAATTTAAGACCCGGTAAATTAATGTGAATACTATAATGGGTGAATTGTATACGTCTCCTAAATGAATAATAACTTCCGTCTTATACGAAATGCATTTTTCTAATACCAATACTCGATTCGTAAATTGTATAAAGTTCGAAAAACGAAATTGACATAAGACTGTTAAGTTATTACTTTGTCTTTCTTTATTGACGGGAAACTTTAAACAGACCTTATGTTAATTAGAACATATAATATAGGTCATAATGAAAAGGGTCAAACCGAAATTGATTCTTCCCGTGGAAGAAGTTAGAGACTTCTCCTTAGGAAAAGGAAAGGTCGTCAGAAATGGTAGTCCTATACAAAGTAATATAAGTTTGATTTAATGAAACCGAGTTCTTGTTAATATAAAGGAAATGATTAGATTCATCGAATGGGGAAGGTTGGTATCACAGGTACTGGAACACGTTCGCAAATCTCCTACTGTGTCAGTTGGAAACAGAGTATCCTGATAATTTTAGGTCGATAAACTTAAATTCAAACGAAAAGGAGGAAAGGTACATGTTTTTCTACGAAAAGGTACATTAGTCTATTTTAAAAAGGAAGAAGTAAATGGATCACATGGTTATTTTTCTAGTTAATTTTACTTCTAAGTCTCGAACGTTTTTCGAAGTTATGGTAAACAAGATTAGACTCGCTATTGTCAATTAGGAAACGGACACTTTTCTTACTAGTAAAACGTATATTAATTTTCCATTATAAAATTCACGATGTTCCTTTTGTCTCAGATCCCTTATAATTGAAATTCTCCAGAATAACATCTCTTTCTCAACAGAAGACTTACAAAGGATATTAATGTTTTGTATAGAAGTATCACTAAAATTCTAATTGTGTTTCAAAGACCTATGTTGTCTATTTTATGTTTTTACATAGGGTCCCTATACTTATGAGTTGAAAGTCCTAAAGAAAGAGGGGGAGTATACACTTCTTTGTTATAGACCCGGACTGTCGCTTCGTGTTAGAGTTATGGTAAAGGTCAATACTCTGTCTGTCTTCTACCGGCCGTTCTACTTTTTCAGTCAGTACCCCTGTACTCGAGAACGTAGAGTAGTCTCTGGTCTGGTCTCCAAATGACAGAATGTGCTACGTAGTCAGTGTGTGTTCCTGCACCGGCGTTCGTGTCTAGAAAGGACGTCAGACAGGTGAAATACCCTGACAGGTCTTTTTCACGTCTGGGTCGGTCTCCCGTCGTTCATTTTTTCGTCATAGAAAAAGTCACTCCTTTGACTTCTCCTCCACTAGTTAAGATTTCCTAGTGTCTTACGAATCTTTGCTTTTTACTACCCTAAACAAAGAGGACTCGTCAGTTATACACTGTAAAGGTTTCTGGAATTTAAAAGGTCTATTTGACTGTCATTTATTTCGGGACCTCTGAGTCATGGTGTCTAATTTTTTGATTAAAAAGTATAAACAAATGTTAAAATCGACATCTTAAGGTCCTTATCGACTATTTATTTTATAATTGTGTACTTTCACAATCAATGAACCAGTACAGACTGGGAATCGTTTACGTACTTGATATCGGGCAGTCTGAGGAGACAGGTACCTTACGAGGTCCGTTCTTACGACCTCACTCAACGGTAAGGGAAGAGGTCCCCTAGAAGGGTTGGGTCCCTAACTTGGACCCAGAGGACGTACCGTTCGTCTAAGAAATGGTAGCCTCGGTGGTCCCTTCAGGTATAATTGTGTAGTTTCTTACTTTGTTTTCTTTTAAACACCTTGTTTCATCAGATTAATATCCTTTTATAATTTATTTAATGACGTGTAAGTATTTTACCTACCATGTGTCGGTAAGTGTTACACAGGAACTTCTTACAGGTTCCTCTCCGTTTCCCAACTGGTGTATGACGTTTTACTGTTGACTGTTTTACAAGATATACTACAGATAAAACCTTTTTTTATACTTTTTCTGATCCTCTCATGTGTATTTTTCTCTTAAATTACAGAAGTGTAAAAAAAGAAAAGGTTTACTTTCCCCTAATTTGTTCCCCTTTAAGAATAAAAGTCTTTGTCACTCTTATAACACTAGAGAAATAGGGTTATAAAATTATTGTGTGTTTTACTTTTTGACTTTATATAAATCTCGGTAAATCACGAACGTAATTGTTGTTAAAAAGAAATTCAATATTTTGGTTATCAAGCAAGATTAAATGTCAAACGAATATGAAAGACGGTTCAGTGTGTTCTTGTTACATAAAAACTTTTAGATAACTGTACTTGAATATAGGTTACAACATTGGAAAGTACGTCAGAAGTATGTAGTGTAAATCTTTTACTTGAAGTATACGAACTAAGGCATTCAAAACTTCTTTTGGTACTATTACTCACGGGTGTTAGGGTCTTATTTTGGGGGTCCTCCTACGGTTAGGAAGTCGAAACCAAAGACGTTTTGTTCTTACTGTAATATTTAAATTGTTGTTTCTGGCTATCTTTTATCCATTAAGTGTCTCACACGTAATTCCCCATCGTTACATCTAATTTAATTTACATGACAATCGGAAGGGATAGACGTCCAAGGTGTGTATATTTGTACAGGACATACAAAGAAACACGTCGTGTCTTTCCGTCTAGTCAGAAGTGGTAAATGAACAGTAAAGTGGTCGATGTAATACTAGGACTTTAACTTCCAGACACTATGACAGACAAATACTCAATATAATTATGAAGGGTCTAATATTCGGTTCTAACATTCCTATCAATACTCTTAGGATAAGATCCTACCTAATTTCACTTTTTGACATTGGACTTTAAACGCAAGCAGTGGTACATTTGATCTAAGGTCTTTCCGAAAATCACCAAAGGTGTTGAATATAAAACAAAAAAGGAGATGTATTGGTCCTATGGATTACGAGAAGTGAGTGAGAAGTTTAATAGTGTACCTTTTTATTTTTTCTTTCCTTTCTTTCTTCCTTCCTTCCTTCTCTCCCTTCCCCCCTTTTTTGATTTTGTTCAGTTTAGATGGTCTTTAGTCATTCCTGGTTCGGTAATTAAGTGACGGTACTAAGAATATTTAAATACAAATAATATGTACGAAATTTTATAGATTATTAATGGATTACATAAGTTCTAATATTTGAGTGACTTTTATAAGGTTTCCTATAAAACTATCTTTCTTTAAGATAAAAGAAAATTAAAATATTTACCTCTTCAATTACGTTTACGGACTAAAAGTTAATCCATTAGAAAAAGTAAAAAAAAATTGTTTTCTTTACTTAATGATATAACTTCAACGTCAATAGTTTTGAAATTTTTTGGTTTAAAACTATTTCATTGTACATTAAAAATTTAATTTTACAAAATCTATTATGAAAGCTTCAGTACGACTCTTATTTATTATGAAGTTCTTTAAACGTTGTTGACATTACACTATATTTTTTTTAGTTACTAAAGAAAAAAAGGGAAAACTACTCTTGAGAATCTTAAATGAGATGTTAAAGGTATTTGTTATATTTCGTCACAATTAATGTAATTAGGATGACGTATACTGTGTAGATCATAAAAAAATTAATTAAATAGAATTAATGTCCTATTAATGAAATGTTTTGACACTACCAAAAACAGTATGTAGTTGTACATACTATTCGAGTCACCAAGAGTTTGGTAAAGTCTACCAAACATTCGAGAACCTTGTAACGCGTTGTGACTTTTTAGAATTAAAGTCATCTTTTAGATATCATAACTTATATTTTATATCAATATTATTTCCATCCATATATTCATAGTATGCGTACACTGTACTTTTATGTTCACTCGCTTGATTTATTTGTACTAATTGACGACAAGTCAAAAACAGGACAAATAAGAGATTGTCAGTTTGTAACCATTGAGAACGGTTTACCTACTTGTTCGAATTCTAGTTTTTAATAAAAAGGTGTTGACCCTTTACTAATAGATCATTTCTCGATAATTGAGTTTTTTTTTAGTAATAATCACCTTCGTGTGGAAATATGTCGTCAGTCTTCTACGAGGGACCCTTAGATGAAATTTCTCATAACTGAACCAACTTCTCTATCCTAAGTCTAAAAGGGGTCATTGATCCTTAGACTAAATATATCATAAACTTTTATGTGTGTGTGTGTGTGTGTGTGTGTGTGTGTGTGTGTGTGCAATGATCCGATAATGAAAATTTTTCAATTTATTTATAACAGTTTTAGACCGTAATTTGATACGTGACATCTTCTTGTCCAATATTATATCTGTTGACAAGTTATTTGATTAAATTACTTAAAGTCACGATTTACAAGTCCTCTACACTTGGAAGTTCTCGGTGGATTTTGAAAGTCCACCACAAATTTAGTTCAGTACATTCTTTTACGACTTGTCGTAAATACGTGATACTAAGTAATGTCTAATGACTTTATTTATTAGTTCATCAATTGTCGTTTAGAATGAAGACGTGGATATCCTTAAGATCAATGAAAAGTTGCTCTACCTAAGGGACTTCAACACTAAAGTGGTAATGTAGAATTTGAGTCTCCCGTCTTGGTCAACGGTCTCTAATCTGTTGACATCGAAGGGTCCACCGCGAACGTCATTTCTCGGACGGACGGTACGTTCTCTGCATTCTCTGGGCCCAAGCTAGGGACCCGATCCTGTAAGGGACCTCCTCCCTTACCGTTGGGTGAGGTCGCAAGAACTTCTTAGGGTACCTGTCTCCTCGGACCACCCGATGTCAGGTACCCAACGTTTCTTAGCCTGTGCTGACTTCACTGAGTCGTACATTGAAGAAATCTGCATTGATCGTAAAGAGGTCACAAGAACGGACCTCTTAGGGTCCCTATCCCCTCGGACCACCCGACGGTAGATATCCTAGCGTGTCTCAGTCTCTGTCGACTTCGCTGAATCGTCGTTGTCGTCGTCGTAAAGAGGTTTCTAACCAGGACTATCAATAAAGTTAGACGATACAAATTTTGACAAAGTCTCTTAAGATCTCCGTGACGAAGGACTAGGAAGTTGATTTATACAGGGTGTAAATCTGGTGACTACGGGTCCTCTCCTGTTCTCCTGTTTCGTTTCACGATCTTGACACCAAACGGTTACCGTTTGAGACTGCCGTTATTACCTTCTGGTTCTTTACATACAATAATGAGACCTTCATAATACCTTACCATATAAATAAGTGTAATGTTGTGACATGTTCGATTGTTTTCATCGTTTAGAGTCGGAAAGTTTTGATGATAAACGTCAACGAGATAAAAATGACATATAAATAATGTATATAAACTGATTGTTTTTTTACCTTTTACTTAATAATTGATTTATGTCAAACCTGAGAATCGAATCGTACTGTAGATACTTCTTAGGACGATTACGTCGACGAGGGTAGAAGAGTCCTTTCCGTGTATTTTTCCGTGTCTTTCTCTGTTGTCGTGAGAGATGATTTTAATTGAATTGAAGACTACTCTTTGGAGCCTGTCAAAGTGATAGACGTTCAGACCTTTGGTCCAGATCTTTGTTTAATTACCACCGGGTCAAAAGATTTATGATGTGTCCTAGGTTTTCTAACGATACGAGACACTTTATCCATTAAGACAGTCGACTCTTTCCCTAAAATCGAGAGAGGGAAAAAGACGGACGACAAATTCTCTTTGTCACAACGGTTACTTCCACTGAAATACTCCGTCGGTCTCATCACGTTGAGAAGGGGTTGGTTAATTACCGTATGAAGAAAGATGTAGATAAATTTATATTAAGGGTCATTTCTCGTATAGTCTTTCATCGCCCGGGACCGTTTCCAAATGACGTTGGTTCTTCCACGTTGTAGGTTTGTTTTTAGAGACGTTTCTGTCCTTTTATGTCCTTTTTAGGAAAGTTATTATATACAATTCTTTGTTATAAAAAAGGTGTATGAAATAGAAAAATTTCACGGGTTTTGGGTCCGTGTGGGTCGTGTCGTCGTGCACTGGGATCAAATCAAATGGTTTTGGTGTAGACTACTGACCGGTGGTCAGTGACCCTTTACAACTTGTTGATAAGTCTATGTCTAGACTTTCCTAGGTTTAGGTCCATCTACCACTCTTTGTAGGTGTACGAAACAACCCTCTATGACTGTCATAAGATTCTTTTTCCGTTTTTGGTTCCACTCCAGGTACTCATTCTTGTGAGGTTGTATACTTCTTCTTTAAAGGGTTTCTGTGTTTCTTGTATAGAGACTTGTCTAAAGTATTTCTTGTTTTCTCATTAAAATCTTTTTAAAATAAACTGTACCTAAACTTATTTTTACGTGTTCTCCGGTTTTGGTTTACTTATCGTATTTCTATTTTATTATGTTCTATGTCCCTGTTTTCCAACTCCATTTTTCCCTCGACCTTCTATCACAGGATTCGTGGAGAGACTCAGGAAATAAGTGGCTTAACACCATCTGATTAGTGTCTTTTTTTTCCAGGATTAAGGGGTATGAAGGAAGGGACACAGGTATGTAAAACTTATATAACGAAATACCGTCAAGAGTAGTTCTCCATATGAGATGCAGAAAGAAGGTACGGAACACTGAAGAAAAACGGTTACCTTTCCTTGTATTCGTTACTACAGGATTAAGGTACGATCGGAGTTCTCCGAAAGAAACGGACAAAGACGAGAGAGAATATGGAGACGATGGTGGTACTCTTTGTTTGGAGCCGTTCCGAAGACCTCCATTTTTTCTGTAGTCTACCTCTGCTTGAGTTCAAGAGATCGGTCGTCGGTCGGTGGAGGGTCTACGTCTTAACGGATCGGTTCTGTTCCGACTGGTCTCTGAGTACTCCCACGGGTCGATTCTTGTCTTGACGAATCGACTTGAGTCGGACTTAGGGATGGGACTTCTGAATACTCAGTTTATCTATCAACTTCAAAATTCGGTGATCGAAAACCGAATAATAAGTAGTTTTCGATACTTTATGTGGGTGACTCTACTGGTAATTATATCTTCCTTTTTAGGACTAGGAAATAATAGTATTCTTTTATTTCAAGAGTAGATGTATGAAAAGTTCAAAGATGTTGTTACCATATATATTTTGGTCGTACTTCCCGCCGATTAGTCGAGGAACACCTAGTACTTGAACTAGCTCCACTCCCTCCAGACAGTTCTATTAGGGGGACTACATAAGATCTTATTCTTTAAGTCGGGGTAAAGTGAGTAGACTCGATTTAAAGTGATTCATTCCTGACGTCGTTTGTGGACAAAGGGGACTTGTCATACATATCGTCTGAGACATCTTCAGTACGGTGTCACAGAAGATCTCCATTTAAAACACTTACAAGAAACGGGGTATGGGGAGTGAAATTCCCTCGCCGTCAATACGAGTGAAAATCGAGAAAGAACATCAGAAGGACCCTTCTCTAACTGAGGTGAACAGTGGTACGACCCTTGACGAGGGTTCCTTTATTTCACCCCCTTAGATCTCTGATTAAGTGGAGTAAAGAGAGATTGGAAGGAGGAGGGATTATGCACTCGATGAGATCGAGTTCAGAACAAGGAAAGGAAATCTTCAATCAGTCGTTAAGTATAAGTAACCTATAACGGGGGTGGGTTGGGAGACGATCTCTTTACAAGTAAAGAGGGTCTTAGAACTACATAGAATGTATATCATTTAGACGTTTCGTTAATCAAATTAGATCCTATTAATTTCTACTAAACAAAAATTGATATTAAAACGAAGGTTGTCTTTTGACTGGTGACAAGATGGAATTGGTATTAAAATCAAAAAAAGACTGTGTTTACGGGTGATAATTATAACAATTAATTATAGTGAGACCTTAAAAATCGGTTAGGTCTACAGTCAAGTTCCTCCTTTATTAAAAGTATAAACGTCTAAAATGTTAATCCATAGTTGTTTGATATGTTTTAGTTGAGAATCTTAATGACTCTTGTTCCTCAAGTCTAGACTCTATTTATATTTTTTTATGGGAAGGTTACACGGTCATTTTTACTCAACCTTTTGTCTTATCTTTGTTTAAAATAGGTGTTATCGTGATTTTTTGTATTTTATAGACCCTTATAGGTGTCGTACTCCTATTTTTAGAGTAAAAAATTACAGTAAAATATTTAAATATTTTAGATTAAGATATTTAAATAGAGTATACAATTTTTAGATATAATGAAAATCTCCCCATTTGTCAGGATTTATAGTTTCTCCTATACTATTTCGATTCGATATTATAAAAAGACTATGTTTTATCTTTTCTAGTTACATTGTCTTATCTTTCATCAGTTAGTCGAGTCATAGGTTGTTAAACCTATAATATAACCTATAATATTTTCTTGATATTGTTTAGTTGTTCGTTCCTTTATAAGAATGACCAGGAGATTGTTACCCAATTGTAGACCTTTTCTTTAGTTAAAACGAAGATTTGGTTTTGATGTTTGGTTTTATATGAAGTGTACTAATTCTTAATCTACATTTGTATACTGTACATTTTTTTTTTTACAAAAGTTAATGAAAACATTTCACCGTGGGTCCCCAGATAGTATTACCATCGATACAATTGCCATGGTCACCTCTCGTCAATGTTTCCTAAAGTAACACTTCTCGTACGCAGTTTCCCGGACGTTCGATTCCCCTGACAGTCACCCACCGATAAGTCCTTCCTGAAGAACCTACTCGACCGGGAACTTGTTCCACAGTATACATTCGACTACCTGTCCTCCTCTATTGTGGGTTCGTCACTGTGTACCTTGTTTTAGTACCACTACCATTTTCGGTCCGTAACTTCTCACTACGGGGTCGGTATGATGCGATCGTCCCCCTTCCACTGTCTTTCTCCAAACGTAGACGAAACAAGTTACGGTTTGGGTGTCCTGAGACCGTGAATCTTTTAGGACTACTTTCTTTCCCACGTCGAACTTTCATCTTTCGTAATACCGGTCCTCCCAGTGAGTCACTTATTGGTCAACGTAAGACCCTAGACTTTGTTACGTTACGGAGACTCTCGAATCGGTCGTTGGTGGGTGTCCACTTATACCATTTTTCTCTATTTTACAGTCTGTTAGACGTGTCATTTCCCTAAATATTCAAATTTTCGTTATTTACCTTTATTTTTCCACCTCTCTAAAAATTTTCTTGAAAAACTTTTTAGCTATAAAATACTTCACATATTTAGTTTGATTCTCCGTTTATTTACTCTTTTATACTGTCTTTCCCCCAATTTAAGTCATGAAAGTCTAGACGGTTTTTACTCATTCTTCTCTGCGTGCCTAAATACTTGTTTACAATATCCCTTTACTTTTAAAAGTGTTATTAATGTTTACCGATTATTTTTGGACTTTTGAAATTAAAAACTAGTATTTTCGTTCAATTTTACAATTAATAAAGAGGGAACGAAGTTTTGACTTAATCATTTACAATTATTCCTACCAGTTGAAAAGTTCCTTTCATTAGATAAATATACAAGTCTTCAGAAATTTTACAAGTATTAAAAAGTGAGGATCTTAGACAATGTGAGGATCGACCCGAGATGTCATTCCTTAAGTCTTTACGACTGTTTCCAAAACGTGTTTCTAAAAGAAGAATGACAATAAATGTTTTATTTCTACCCTTTGATATATCTATTGTACTCTTTATGACGTGTAGTTGTATTATCAGTAGTTCTTACAAGAGTTAAAATTACTAAACCTTTCTACGAAATCTGACATTATTCTTTTATTTTCATTTTACGTTTAACTCATACTTTATACTAGAATACTGTTATAAGTTTTGTTCCTTTGACTTCAGACTTATGTCAAAGACTCTTTCTTTATCCTAATCTCCATGAAACTTTGAAAAGAGATGTGAATAGATGTGAAAACTTTTATATAAAAGATGTTACCTATCCATAAAGAAATTAATAAAAATACCCCCTTTCTCCTTACGTCTCCTTTTTGAAAATTATTTTCTCAGGTGGATCTTCTTAGAAAGATATAAGTAGAAAATGTTTAAATCTTCTACAAGATGTTATTATGGCAAATCATGTACTATAGGATGAAACTCTTTTTTATTGTACTTATCGTACTGTCGTTGTATTATTTTATTTCACGAAAAAGTCATACATAAATTACTATAAAGGTCTCTTATTGTTATAACGATAAAAATTTTATTGATATCCATTATAAAATCCGTAAAATGTTACTAAAATGAATGTTAGTTTACTCTCTAACCATATTAATAACGTAAAACATCATGTCGACGTAAACTCCATTCAAGTGTAATTTCATATCGAACATTAAAGTAAACACAGGTATAATCTCGAAGAGTATTTTACTGATTAAAATACATCAATTCGATGAGATGACTGACGATAATTTATGTGAAAAAATTTTTTGAAAGTGTTATCGGTATTATGTCTCCACTTTTCGTATATATTTTGTAACGTTACACAGTACTCGTTTGTGAATTTTCGAATTCCCGATGGATAATAACTTTACGGATTATAAAGTTCAATTTTTCTATCCATCGAATCGTTGTGATGTACCGGTTAACACTTGTCACAAGTCAGAGGAGAAAGTACAAAGATCCTCTTGTAATTGGTGTCTTGAAGTTTGCCAATTGTCTCTTGTCTTGATTCATAATTTTAATACGTTTTTCTTTTTAGCTCCTAAATTTTTTAATATGTACAAATGACCTTTTGTTTATCTTTTAAATGTTACAAAGTTATTCTAAAAAAGGAATTTTATATTACTCGTATAGTCTTGTCAATTTAATATAAAATTCATTTCTTTTTTTTTTAGGTGATTCCAATGTTAATGAAATCGTTTATTAAATCGATAAACAAAAGTTAGCAAATTAATCAACATCAAACAATCATAGAGGTCAGATAGTTGTAGAAGACATATTTTATACTAAACATTAGAAGTTTAATATGAACATCATATGTAGTTTAACACCAGTCGTCCTAAGATTCTCTCAGGGGATCTAAGGGAGAGTGTCCACACGCATACGACATATTAGCGAAGGGAAACTCACACCTGGTCCTGAATACTTATACTGCCCTATAGTGAGGAAAGTGATCCAATGTAATATATTGTTTCTGTTCCCCTAATACTTCTACAATAATTCCAGGGATTAGTCACTGGAAGTTAATCAGTTTTTCCTCTAATAGGACCTCTCTCTCTGACTGATTAATCCACTCGGGAAACTTTCTCCCAGATCTATAGTCCCTGGATTCAGTTCTCTCTGTTTGTTCAAGTCAAGTCAACTTAAGTAAACGAATGAGTTCAGATTGAGAAACGTTGAGGTACTTGGTGTCGTACGGTCCAAATGGATAGGTAGTGATTGAGGGTCTCAGTTGAGTTTGGGTACAGATAACCCAGTCACTACGGTAGGTTGGTAGAGTAGGAAACAACAGGGGAAGAGGACGGGAGTTAGAAAGGGTCGTAGTCCCAGGAAAGTTTACTCAGTCAAGAATCGTAGTCCACCGGTTTCATAACCTTAAAGTCGAAGTTGTAGTCAGGAAAGTTACTTATAAGTACTGACTAAAGGAAATCCTACTTGACCAACCTAGAGAGAACGTCAGTCTTATGGTGTCAAGTTTTCGTAGTTAAGATGCCGTGAGTCGAAAGAATTATCAGGTTGAGAGTGTAGGGATGTACTGGTGACCTTTTTGGTATCGAAGCTGATCTGTCTGGAAACAACTGTTTCATTACAGAGACGAAAAATTATACGACAGATCCAACCAGTATTGAAAGGAAGGTTTCTCATTCGTAGAAAATTAAAGTACCGACGTTAGTGGTAGACGTCACTAAAACGTCGGGTCTTTTATTTCAGTCGGTAACATAGGTGACAAAGGAATAGATAAACGGTGTTTCACTACCCTGGTCTACGGTACTAGAAGCAAAAGACTTACAACTGGAAATTCGGTTGAAAAAGTGAGAGGAGAAAGTGAAAGTAGTTCTCCTAGAAATCAAGAAAAAGTGAAAGACGGTAATCCCACCATAGTAGACGTATAGACTCCAATAACTATAAAGAGGGCCTTTAGAACTAAGGTCGAACACGAAGAAGGTCGGGTCGCAAGGAGTACTACATGAGACTCATATTCAATTTATTCGTTCCACTGTTATATGTCGGAACTGCATGAGGAAAAGGATAAACCTTGGTCAGAGAAAAAGGTACAGGTCAAGATGGACAACGAAGGACTGGACGTGTGTCCAAAGAGTTCTCCATCCAGTCCACTAGACCATAAGGGTAGAGAGAGCCTTAAAAGGTGTCAAATAACACTAGGTGTGTCAGTTTCCGAAACCGTATCAGTTATTTCGTCTTTGTCTACAAAAAGACCTTGAGAGAACGAAAAAACTACTAGGTCGTCTACAACCGTTAAACTAGAGACCAAGGAGACGGAAAAGATTTTGGTCGAACTTGTAGACCTTCAAGTGCCAAGTGTATAACGACTTCGGACCGAACCTCTTAAAACTCGTAATGAAAGTATCGTACACTCTACTCACGTTAACACGCCATCAAACTCGTAAGAAACCGTAACGGAAAGAAACCTTAACCTTACTTTTGACTGGAAAAGGTCAGGATATCGGTGACGACTAGACCTAGGCGGATTTTGTTGAATTTTCGTTAGGAATTTCCTTAGTTTGACTAGGATCTTGTTTTAGGTCGTGAGTAATGTTCTTATTTTGTTTTTAGGTTTTACATTGTCGGTTGTTGTTGTTGTTGTTTTTATTTTGTCGATCATAGGTTAGAAAATTTTCCTGTACTCTTCCTTCTTTTATAGTGGGTTTCGGTTCTAAATTTAATTAGTCAACTTTATCTGGGTATATACTTTTTCTACTACATAAATCATCTGTCCCGAGAATTCTGTCGATAATATTTAACGTACATTTCTTTTTGTACTAGTATACTCTTTTCTCTTATATATTTATTCTAGATAATATCCTAAAGATCTCTACTTTTTATATATATTCTACTTTCGATGTAACCTACTTTAATTCTCATCTAATCTGTGAAATCGTCTCTTGATAATTCTGTCGTTCTCTTCAATGAGTTTACTTCGTGTCTTTCTTTTTCTCTTCCCTTTTCTTATGTGTCTCGGATTCAATACGGATAGCACCGTGTCATAATTCGTCCTTGTGTAAGTACGTTGACCTCAGGATTTATCCCTCTCTGGTTTTATACAATTTGTTTATTACTGACTTTAAAATAGTTTAAAGTATTCTTGATATTTGGTGGTTTAGGTGTTTCGGGTTGTGGTTCTTTGTGTCTCTTTCGGTGTTTTTCCTTGTAGTATTAGTTTTAAGACTTTTTGTCACCATCCTGAAGGAACCACCAGGTCACCAATTCTTAGGTAAGTGTTTACGTCACCTATGTCCAAGCTATGGACCAGACCCTTCTAAAGTACACGGTGCCCCGTTGATCAGGGTACACAGTGTTGATGATTTCGGACGTGCGAGATCTCGGGTGCACGGTGTTGAAGACTTGGGGACGCGGGTGTCGGGTACAAGATGTTCTCTTTGGTAGCGTCACTCTTCGGACACGTGGTGTTGATCTCTTTCGGGTTCGCGTCGTGACTTCTGGGTCATGTCGGTTTCATTTGTCTATATTAAAAAAATTTTTTTCTTTTCTTTTCGTTACTATCGTTCTTGTGGAATTTTCGTCAGTACATTTTTCTCTAAATAAGAATGTCTCTCCTCAAATTCTTTGATGTCGTTTACTCAATCAGTGTACTAATATGTTTATTTCAAAATATTCTTGTGTCGGTGCGAGTAAGTAAATGTATAACAGATAACGACGAAAGTGTAATGTGGTTTCAAGTCATCAACGTTGTTTCTAGTCTATGGATTTGATAAATGATAGACCAGGAAATTCTTTTTCACATGACTGGGGACGATGTCACCTTGTTTCTATTCGTATTAACTTCTACACGACAGTCGTTGGTACCTTAGGTCTTCTGTTGTCTTTTCGTAGAAATTTCAGGACTTTGTTTTATTTACAATGGATCTAAGATCCCTTTTACACGGTTCACTTTTTTTCAGAAAGTTCCTACTTGTACTTTATTTTAAAGTCATTTTGTTTTGGAAACTCTTAAGTTGTCTGTAAATGACGTCGTCTGGATATGTATTGTTATATGTTTGAAGTCAAGTCAAGTCAGTGAGTCAGCACAGGCTGAGAACCGTTGGGGTACTTAGCGTCGTGCGGTCCGGAGAGACAGATAGTGGTTAAGGGTCTCAAGTGAGTTTGAGTGCAGGTAGTTCAACCACTACGGTAGGTCGGTATAGTAGGAAACAGTAGAGGAAGAAGAGGACGGGGGTTAGGGAGGGTCGTAGTCTCAGAAAAGGTTACTCAGTTGAGAAGCGTACTCTACCGGTTTCATGACCTCAAAGTCGTAACCGTAGTAAGGGAGGTTTCTTTAGGGTCCCGACTAGAGGAAGTCTTACCTGACCAACCTAGAGGAACGTCAGGTTCCCTGAGAGTTCTCAGAAGAGGTTGTGGTGTCAAGTTTTCGTAGTTAAGAAGCCGTGAGTCGAAAGAAGTGTCAGGTTGAGAGTGTAAGTATGTACTGGTGACCTTTTTGGTATCGGAACTGATCTACCTGGAAACAACCGTCTCATTACAGAGACGAAAAGTTATACGATAGATCCAACCAGTATTGAAAAGAAGGTGCCTCACTCGCAGAAAATTAAAGTACCCACGTCAGTGGTAGACGTTACTAAAACGTCGGGGGTTTTTATTTCAGACTGTGACAAAGGTGACAAAGGGGTAGATAAAGGGTACTTCACTACCCCGGTCTACGGTACTAGAAACAATCGTTATGTGTTTCACCATATAGTTTATGAATATGATATTCCATATGGATGTCGTCTGGATATTATGTTCTTTACAATTCTCTTCAAGAAGTCCGTCTTGCTTTCAATATGGTCTCCCTTTATGTCTGAAGGTGTTTACTTTCTCCTCTCTAGTTTTACCATTTGACCATTTGTTTATATATTTTTATAAAAGAAGTAAGTTTTTAAAGGAATTTTCTATTAACTGACAAATTTCAATTTTACTGTTAAATAACACACCGAGTATTTCTACATCTTAGTTTTGTATATTGTTGTTGTCGTGTTTCTTACCTTCCCTCTTTGACTCTTGTATCGTAATATTTCAAGAATACGACATGTATTTTATTATATGATAAATTTCAAGCACAAATCAGTGAGTCAGTACAGGTCGAGAAACGTTGGGGTGCCTGATATGGGGTGGTCCGAGGAGACAGATACCCTAAAAGGTTCGTTCTTATAACCTCACCCAACGGTAAAGGAAGAGGTCCGCTAGAAGGACTGGGACCTTAGCTTGACCCCAGAGGACGTAACGTCCACCTGAGAAAATGTCGACTCGATGGTCCCTTCGGAGTTCTTCCACTGATGGTCCCTTCAGTTGATAAATTTCATCTGACATAATTTAATTTCTACGCATAATATTTAGGATCTGATTGTTGTGATTATTCCACCTAAGTGAATTATTTGGTTTTCACCTCAATTTTACCGTAGGATGTTTGAGTTGTCTTTTGTCTTTTTCTTTTCCTTGACTTTTGTCTTCCTCGTTTATATTTTGTTTGTCGTAATGTCGTCTGGATTTAGGACGATCGGACCATCGGCTAGTCCGAGGAGGTAGGTACCCTAAAAGGTCCGTTCTCACAACCTCGCCTAACGGTAAAGGAAGAGGTCCCCTAGAAGGGCTGGGTCCTTAACTTGGGCCCAGAGGACGTAACACCCATCTACGAAATGGCAGACTCGGTGGTCCCTTCGAACTAGATTTAGGTGGGTCTAAATTTAAGGTAAATTGATGATTATTAATGTAATTCACTTTCCTAGAATAAATTCCCTGCTCTAGACTATATCTCACGGACTACTTGATACCTACCTCCAAGCACTGTAACATGTCCTCTGTCCCTAGTTCTGGTAGGGGTACCTTTTCTTTACGTTTTTTGGTTTTACCGACAGACTCCTCCAGAATGTTTATCGACACTTTTCTTCTCTTCGTTTTTCGTTTCCTCTTTCCTTTCTATATTCGTAGACTTACGTCTCAAGGTTTCTCATCGTTCCTCTCTATTCTTTCGGAAGGAGTCACTAGTTACGTTTCTTTATCTCCGTTTGTTGTCTTACCCTTTCTGATCTCTAGAGAAGTTCTTTTAATCTCTATGGTTCCCTTGTAAAGTGTGTTTCTACCCGAGCTATTTCCTGTCTTTACCATACCTGGATTGTCTTCGTCTTCTATAATTCTTCTCCACCGTTCTTATGTGTCCTCTTGACATGTTTTTTCTCGAAGTGCTGGTTCTATTAGTGTTACCACACTAGTGAGTGGATCTCTGTCTGTAGAACCTTACACTTCAGTTCACCCGGAATCTTTCGTAGTGATGCTTGTTTCGATCACCTCCACTACCTTAAGGTCACCTCGACAAAGTTTAGGACTTTCTACTACGACACTTTCACGACGTGAGTTATACGGTCGTGCAAACCTTTTGAGTCGTCACCGGTGTCCTGACTTTTTCCAGTCAAAAGTAAGGTTAGGTTTTCTTTCCGTTACGGTTTCTTACGAGTTTGATGACGTGTTAACGTGAGTAGAGTGTACGATACTTTCATTACGAGTTTTAAGA
The DNA here is from genome assembly GCA_006410555.1 of Capra ibex. Lineage (NCBI taxonomy): Eukaryota > Metazoa > Chordata > Mammalia > Artiodactyla > Bovidae > Capra > Capra ibex. Next base: position 1,535,264 of record SJYO01055746.1, read on the forward strand.
GGTTCGGTCCGAAGTCGTTATGCACTTGGCACTTGAAGGTCTACAAGTTCGACCAAAATCTTTTCCGTCTCCTTGGTCTCTAGTTTAACGGTTGTAGGTGACCTAGTACCTTTTTCGTTCTCTCAAGGTCTTTTTGTAGATAAAGACGAAATAACTGATACGGTTTCGGAAACTGACACACCTATTGTTATTTGACACCTTTCAAGACTTTCTCTACCCTTATGGTGTAGTGGACTGGACGGAGAACTCTTTAGACATACATCCAGTCCTTCGTTGTCCATCTTGACCTATACCTTGTTGTCTGACCAAGGTTTATCCTTTTCCTCATGCAGTTCCGACATATAACAGTGGGACGAATAAATTGAATATGAGTTTCATGTAGTACTCTTTGCGACCCGACCTTCTTTGTGTTCGACCTTAGTTCTAACGGCCCCTCTTTATAGTTAGTGGAGTCTATACGTCTACTGTGGTGGGAATACCGTCTTTCACTTCTCCTTGATTTTTCGGAGAACTACTTTCACTTTCTCCTCTCACTTTTTCAACCGAATTTCCAGTTGTAAGTCTTTTGCTTCTAGTACCGTAGACCAGGGTAGTGAAGTACCCTTTATCAACCCGTTTGTCACCTTTGTCACAGTCTGAAATAAAAAAACCCGAGGTTTTAGTGACGTCTACCACTGACGTCGGTACTTTAGTTTTCTGCGAATGACGAACCTTCTGTTCAATACTGGTTGGATCTATCGCATAAGTTTTCGTCTCTGTAATGAAACGGTTGTTTCTAGGTAGATCAGTTCCGATACCAAAAAGGTCACCAGTACATACCTACACTCTCAACCTGACACTTCTTTCGACTCACGGCTTCTTAACTACGAAAACTTGACACCACAACCTCTTCTGAGAACTCTCAAGGAACATGACGTTCCTCTAGGTTGGTCAGATAAGACTTCCTCTAGTCAGGACCCACAAGAAACCTTCCTTACTACGACTTCGACTTTGAGGTCAGGAAACCGGTGGACTACGTTTCTCAACTGAGTGACCTTTAATGAGACTACGACCCTCCCTAACCCCCGTCCTCCTCTTCCCCTGTTGTCTCCTACTCTGTCGACCTACCGTAGTGACTGAACTACGTACACTCAGACTCACTTGAGAGCTCGACCACTACCTGTCCCTCCGGACCGTACGACGCTAAGTCCCCCAGCGTTTTTCAACCTGTGCTGACTTGCTGACTTCACTTGACTTGACTCAAATCAACGAGTCAGGACAGGTTGAGAAACACTGGAGTACCTGATATCGGACGGTCCGAAGAGACGGGTATCTTAAGAGGTTCGTTGTTATGACCTCACCCAACGGTAAGAGGAGGGGTCCCCTAGAAAGACTGGGCACCTAACTTGGGTCCAGAGGTGGTGACGTCCAGTAAGAATTGGAATACTCGATGTTTCCTAGAATCATAAGGTTAATTTTCCGTCTCTAACAGTTCAACTTATTTTGGTATTTTGAATTACTATAAGATGGATATTCTTTGGGTGAAATTTAAGTTTTGTGTCTAGTTAATTTTCACTTTACTTTTAGAGAAAAAGGTTTACCTTTTTCTTTGGACCCGTCCGGTATAATTGTAGTCTTGTTTCGTCATAAGTCTTGTCGTCAGGGGTTGGAAAAACCGTGGTCCATGACCAAGACACCTTCTGTTAGAAAGGTGTCTGGACCCTACCCCCTACCAACGTCCTACTAAGTTCGTGTAATGGAAATAACACGTGAAATAAAGATTAGATTACGACAGTGATTAAACTGTCCTCGATGACCAGGTGTCGGATCTCCTACCCTTGGGGACGAAATCTTGTAGGTTATAATGTCCCTCATTTTTTCTTGAAGAGTATGATTATGTCTCTTCCGTTACCGGGGGATGAGGTCATGAGGACGGACCTTTTAGGGTCCCTTCCTCCTCGGACCACCCCGACGTCAGGTACCCCAGCGACTCCCAGCCTGTGCTGACTCGCTGAAGTGAAAGTGAAAAGTGTAAGTACGTGACCTCTTCCTTTATCGTTGGGTGAGGTCACAAGAACGGACCTCTTAGGGTCCCTGCCCCCTCGGACCACTCGACGGCAGATAGCCCAACGTGTCTCAGTCTGTGCTGACTTCACTGAATCGTCGTCGTCGTATGATTATGTCCCTAACTAAGTGGTTTTACCATATGGTTAAGATTTACAAAATACATGAATTTCAAAATTTTTGTGTATATTTTTTGACTATCTTGACTTTCCTTTTTAATATTGACACATAAAGTCACGTTAGAGTCTTAATCCTTTTTTTTAGTCATTCTTATACCTTTTAGACTTGTAATAGTTGGTTAAACTACATCAACTGTATAAATAAAGTGAAATGGGTCACTATAATCTCACGTTTACGATATAATCACGCGCGCCTGTAAGTGGTACTGCCTGGTCAAAGACCAGAGATTGTGTTCAGAGTTTATTAAAAATTCCGGACTACAGTGTCTTATAAGGTGTTCACCTTAATTTGATCTTTAGTCATTGTCTTCTCTCTTGAACCTTTTTAGAAGTTTATGAATCTTTAATTTGTTATATAAAGATTGGATTCTTCTTTAATGTTCCCTATAATCTTTTATAAAACTTAAATTACTTTTATATAAACAGTTGACTTTTCTTACGTTTCGACTTTTTGACTACAAAATAAACCGTCAGAATGACTTCTGAACTCAGGTCCTATGTCGGAGAGTCTATCGAGACTCCCTGTCAACCTTTCTCCATTCACTGTTCAGTCTTATATGTCCTCAAAGACAACCCCCCGTTCTTTTTTTTCCTTCCCTTTTTTTTTTTTTTGGGTCCATAGGTTGCAGTTTGTTAATGACGATTGACATAAAAATTTTGGTCTGTAGAGNCTATGTCGGAGAGTCTATCGAGACTCCCTGTCAACCTTTCTCCATTCACTGTTCAGTCTTATATGTCCTCAAAGACAACCCCCCGTTCTTTTTTTTCCTTCCCTTTTTTTTTTTTTTTGGGTCCATAGGTTGCAGTTTGTTAATGACGATTGACATAAAAATTTTGGTCTGTAGAGTTCAATTACTTAAATAGTGAAAAGATACATGCCCTTCTACGTTCTCAGACCTGAATAACTTTAATAAGGGAACTAAACGTAGAATCGTTAGATGACGGTCATAAGGTTAAAAGAGGTAAGACTCAAGGAATGGGAGTCCCACATGACAGTCGTCACCGACGTCAACGACTACCGAACTACCACCCGTCGGACAAATGACTTTACCGTCCACTGTGAGAAATAAGTATGTGAAGTTTTACACACCCTACATGTATTTAGTACGAATGTCTCTATACATATCAAAATATGTTAACATAATCTTTTCTTATAGACTTTAGTCATTAAATAGTTTTTCTAAGGTGGACCTCTTTAAACTTTTTTTTTTTTTTTTTCTCGTTTACTTTGGGTTTGATTCGTGTTTTTTCTTTTAATTTTTCACTTTGAGTTATTTTCTGTTTTTTTTTTCCCCCCCACACCTCTTTTTATAGTTGTTGGTTTTTGACGAAGAAACTTCAAGTCATTTTAACTAGTTGAAGACTTTTTTGACCAAATTTCCCCTTTTTTTTTTCTTCTTTCTCTCTTATAGTGGTGTCTAATATATCTCTAAGTTTTTTATTATTCTCCTATGTTTTTATTGAAATACCGTTACTTAAACTGTTCGATACGGAACTCTCTATGTTTAATGGTAGAATAGGTTAAAATTCGGTCTATTAATTTTCTGTGTATTGAAGCCATCTCAGGTGTTTTTGAAGGTGTAGGGTTTGACTATACCTTTCTTCTCTTAGTTCGTTTTCCTTTCCCTAAAGGTCAGTCGGAGATTGTGTTCTCTAGACACGACTATTCTTACGTAATCCCTTCTTGGGTCTTATCAGTTCGTCTTTGACGTTTATTATTACCAATTGTGAATATATAAATGATATGTGGTTCGTAATTTCTTAAGATTTACACAGTCACGTAACGGAAGTTCCATCCATTATAGTGATGGGACGAATTGTCTACTCCTTTTAGTTGTTAATAATGTTTTGATGGTGGGGGTGTGTATTAGTACTAATAGTAAATACCTCATGACTGGTTTTCAAGGTGAGGAAATATTCTGGAAGTGTATATAATAGAATAAATTAGGAATGTTGTCGTGACACTGTGTTAATATATTAATCACAGAATAAAGTTTGTACTCTTTTGATATGACTCGTTGAATTGCTCAGTGTTCGATCTTTGAAATCATTCACCAAAACGATCCGTACTTTGTACCAAATCAAACTAAAGTTTCAGTCACGAGAATTGGTGATGTATTATGAGGATTTAACGTCTTAATGAGACCCTTATCCAGTTCTGAAGAGGTCCGTTGAGGGATGGAGTACTTATAATACCCCGTTGTTTTATTCGAAAGGAACCTTTCGTTCGATACTGTTTGGATTTTTTGTTCAATTTTTTTGTCTCTGGTGAAACGATTGATTCCAGATATATCAGTTTCGATCCCAAAAAGGTCATCGGTACATACCTACACTCTCGGCCTGGTATTTCTTTCAACTCGTGGTTTCTTAACTACGAAAACTTGACACCACGACCTCTTCTACGAACTCACAGGGAACCTGACGTTTCTCTAGTTTGGTCAGTTAGGATTTCCTTTAGTTGGGACTTATAAATAACCTTCTTGACTATGACTTCGACTTCCAGGTTATAAAACCGGTGTACTCCACTTCTCGGATGAGTGGCTTTTTCAACGACTACGACCCTTTCTAAATTCCGTTTTCCTCTTCCCCCTCCGTCTCCTACTCTACGAATCTATCGTAGTGGTTGAGTTACCTGTACTAGACTCGTTTGAGGTCCTCTATCACCTCCTACCTCCTTGGACCGTGCGACGTCAAGTACCCCAGTGTACTGAGTTTTGTTGTTTTATTTCGTGTTCTGATTACTCGATATCTGGTGTATAACCGCTATCGACCACAATTCTAAGTCCCCATCTTCGCCCCTTCTTTCCAACGAAATTATCGTTCTCTTCTCCGATGGTGTTCTCTTATGAGATGTGTACCTATGGTGGTCTACCAGTTGTGACTTTAGACTGTCTAATATAAGAAACGTCGGTTTCTACCTCCTCGAGATATGTCAGTGGTTTTTGTTCTGTTCCTCGACTGTCACCGAGTCCTAGTACTTGAGGAATAACGGTTTAAGTCTGAATTTGACTTCTTTCTTCCTTTTTAGTGATCTGGTAAGTCCATACTGGATTTAGTTTAGGGAATACTAATATGTTACCTTCACTCTTTATCTAAGTTCCCGGATCTAGACTATCTGTCTCACGGACTTCTTGATGTCTGCCTCCAAGTACTGTAACATGTCCTCTGTCCCTAGTTCTGGTAGAGGTACCTTTTCTTTACGTTTTTTCGTTTTACCGATAGACTGCTCCGGAATGTTTTTCGAGACTTTTCTTCTCTTCGCTTTTCGTTTCATCTTTTCCTTTCTATATTCGTAGACTTACGTCTCAAGGTTTCTCGTCGTTCCTCTCTATTTTCTCGGAAGGAGTCTCTAGTTACTTTTCTTTATCTCCTTTTTGTTGTCTTACCCTTTCTGATCTCTAGAGAAGTTCTTTTAATCTCTATGGTTCCCTTGTAAAGTGTGTTTCTACCCGAGCTATTTCCTGTCTTTACCATACCTAGATTGTATTCGTCTTCTATAATTCTTCTCCACCGTTCTTATGTGTCCTCTTGATATGTTATTTCTAGAAGTGCTGGTTCTATTAGTGGTACCACACTAGTGAGTGGATCTCTGTCTGTAGAACCTTACACTTCAGTTCACCCGGAATCTTTCGTAGTGATGCTTGTTTCGATCACCTCCACTACCTTAAGGTCACCTCGACAAAGTTTAGGACTTTCTACTACGACACTTTCACGACGTGAGTTATACGGTCGTGCAAACCTTTTGAGTCGTCACCGCTGTCCTGACTTTTTCCAGTCGAAAGTAAGGTTAGGGTTTCTTTCCGTTACGGTTTCTTACGAGTTTGATGACGTGTTAACGTGAGTAGAGTATACGATCATTTCATTACGAGTTTTAAGAGGTTCGGTCCGAAGTCGTTATACGCTTGGCACTTGAAGGTCTACAAGTTCGACCAAAATCTTTTCCGTCTCCTTGGTCTCTAGTTTAACGGTTGTAGGCAACCTAGTACCATTTTCGTTCTCTCACGGTCTTTTTGTAGATAAAGACGAAATGACTAATACGGCTTCGGAGACTGACACACCTAGTGTTATTTGACGTTCTAAGACTTTCTCTGTCCTTATGGTCTGGTGGACTGGACGGAGAACTCTTTGGATATACATCCAGTTCTTCGTTGTCAATCTTGACCTGTACCTTGTTGTCTGACCAAGGTTTATTCTTTTCCTCATGCAGTTCCGACATATAACAGTGGGACGAATAAATTGAATATGAGTCTCATGTAGTACTCTTTACGACCCGACCTTCTTCGTGTTCGACCTTAGTTCTAACGGCCCTCTTTATCGTTAGTCTATACGTCTACTGTGGTGGGAATACCGTCTTTCACTTCTCCTTGATTTTTCGGAGAACTACTTTCACNGATATACATCCAGTTCTTCGTTGTCAATCTTGACCTGTACCTTGTTGTCTGACCAAGGTTTATTCTTTTCCTCATGCAGTTCCGACATATAACAGTGGGACGAATAAATTGAATATGAGTCTCATGTAGTACTCTTTACGACCCGACCTTCTTCGTGTTCGACCTTAGTTCTAACGGCCCTCTTTATCGTTAGTCTATACGTCTACTGTGGTGGGAATACCGTCTTTCACTTCTCCTTGATTTTTCGGAGAACTACTTTCACTTTCTCTTCTCACTTCTTCAACCAAATTTCGAGTTGTAAGTTTTTTGATTCTAGTACCGTAGACCAGGGTAGTGAAGTACCCTTTATCTACCCATTTGTCACCTTTGTCACAGTCTGAAATAAAACCCCCCGAGGTTTTAGTGACGTCTACCACTGACGTCGGTACTTTAATTTTCTGCGAATGAGGAACCTTCCTTCCAATACTCATTGGATCTATCGTATAACTTTTCGTCTCTGTAATGAAACGGTTGTTTCCAGGCAGATCAGTTCCGATACCAAAAAGGTCACCAGTTCATATCTACACTCTCAACCTGACACTTCTTCCGACTCGTGACTTCTTAACTACGAAAACTTGACACCACAACCTATTCTGAGAACTCTCAGGGAACCTGACGTTCCTCTAGGTTGGTCAGGTAGGATTTCCTCTAGTCGGTAAGAAACCTTCCTGACTACGATTTCGACTTTGAGGTTATGAAACCGGTGGAGTACGTTTCTCGACTGAGTAACCTTTTCTGGGACTACGACTCTCCCCAACCCCCGTCCTCCTCTTCCCCTGCTGTCCCCTACTCTACCGACCTACCATAGTGGTAAGCTACCTGTACTCAAACTCACTTGCGACCCTCAACCACTACCTGTCCCTCCGGACCACACGACACTAAATACCCCAGCGTTTCTCAGTCTGTGCTGACTCACTGACTTGACTTGACTTCTGGAGTTTACCCATACTCCGTGTCAGGTCTCTACGACCGAGAAGACTCATAGCGAGAGTATCGATAAGTGTCAGTTCGTCCTTTGTGTCGTGTGTTTCTTATGTGGATATTTACAAAGTCAGAGGTGGGATAGGACTGTGAACCTCCGTCCGTGTTGACGGGCCTCACCTCTACAAAAACTTTGGTAACGTTTAAACTATTAAATTTCGTTCTTTGTCAGAGGGTGTTGTGTAGGAGATTAAATATAAAGGTATATGTTTGCTAATGGAATTTTTGATGATCCTAAATGACAAAAAATATTTAGTACATCGTTTCCTATAAATTCACATATGATTATGACCGTTATATTTCTATTATGGGGTAGTAAAAGACGTATATCACATATATAGATAAGGGATGTGTACTTTTTACAATTCTGTCTAAAAGGATTGTCAAACTGTTTACGAAAGTTTTAAGTCTGGAGAAAATAAAATTTCGATTCTTAGGAAAACATGATATGAAAAACAGAATATAAAAAAGTTAAATAGTAGTTAATATTCAAGTTGTATATAAAGGACTTCTGGATGATACATATTCGGTAAACTCGATTCCGCGAACATTCATACCAATAAGAAAGAACATTTTCATCATTACATATAATTGTAGTCAAATCAAGTTAAGTCAACGACTCGGTACAGGTTGAGAAACACTGGGGTACCTGAGGTCGTGTGGTCCGAAGGGACAGGTAGTGGTTAAGGATCTCGAACGAGTTTGAGTTCAGGTAGTTCAGCCACTACGGTAGGTTGGTAGAGTAGGAGACAGTAGGGGAAGAGGAGGACGGAAGTTAGAACGGGTCTTAGTCCCAGAAAAGGTTATTCAGTCAAGAAGTGTAGTCCAACGGTTTCATGACCGTGAAGTCGAAGTCGTAGTCAGGAAGGTTACTTATAAGTCCTGACTAAAGGAAATCCTACCCGACCAACCTAGAGGAACGTCAGGTTCCCTGAGAGTTCTCAGAAGAGGTTGTGGTGTAAAGTTTTCGTAGTTAAGAAACCACGAGTCGTAAAAAAAAAAGTCGTAAGTCATATAAGTATCCAAGGAAACATGAATATAAACATCCGGTATTTTTTTCTGGTAAAGTAAATACAAATATTTCATCTGTTTAGGAATAAAGGATTTGTTTTGATTCTGTAGATAACATCGACTTATTCCCTAAGGGACCATTTCTTCCCGAGTTACCATTTCTTAGACGGACGGTTACGTCCTCTACACCTAAAATAGACACCCAGTCCTTTTAGGTGAGGTCATAAGAACGGACCCTTTAGGGTACCTGTCTCCTCGGATCACCCGATATCTAGAGCGTTTCTCAACCTTTGTTGAATTGTTCATTCGTTGTTGTTGTTGTCATCAACATATTTAATCAGTACAAGTATTTATGACTACTAAGACTCTTCGATAAAGTTCCAAAATCTCGTCCTCAGAAAAAAGTAAAGAGATATTTCCCGGTCTCTCATTCATAAATCCGAAACTTCCGGTGTCTTAGAGAGAAGGTTGATAAGTTGAGACGGAGTTTCATGTTGTAATCGACATCTGTTATACGTTTACTTACCCAAACCGACACAAAGTTATTTTGAATAAATGTTTTTCTCCATGGTACGAGCAAACTGGGTACTCGGTACCAAACGGTTGGGTGTGAGATCTCTTACGACAACTTTCCTAACTCTTGATGGAGCGATGGGGTTCGATACGGTGAACCCATATAATAAACCTTGACTTTCGTGGACTCTTTGTCGTCTACGTCCTTCTGAAGAGACTGGAGGTAGAGAGATGGATTTTAGTCTAGTATTGTAAAGGATTCTATTTCCTTGGTAGAGACACGGTCATGCCCTTCTTGTCAGAGTAATGACCTCAGACCCAAGCTTAGATATGTTTGGTTAGATGATTTTATTGGGAATAGAAGGTAACGACGACGATTCAACGCAGTCAGCACAGGCTGAGACACGCTGGGGTATCTACCGTCGGGTGGTCCGAGGGGACAGGGACCCTAAGAGGTCCGTTCTTGTGACCTCACCCAACGGTAAAGGAAGAGGTTACGTACTTTCACTTTTCACTTTCACTTCAGTGAGTCAGCACAGGTTGGGAGTCACTGGGGTACCTGACGTCGGATGGTCCGAGGAGGTAGGTACCCTAAAAGGTCCGTTCTCATGGCCTCGCCCCACGGTAACGGAAGGGACATAAAAGGTAATCAAAGGGTATATACAGAAGGATTAGTGGAAGGGTGTCAAAGACGGGGAACGGGTTCGGGGAGACAGAGTAGTGAGGAGGTGTTTAAATAACAAAGAATTAATTTCATATATTCGAGAGTTGACATTGACGAAGAAACCCAGAAGTAAAAGAAATACTTCTGAGGGTAGACATGTCTTTTTATATTTTATTTTAAAGATACCAAAAGAGGACAATTAAAGAGAATACAGTCAAATTAAGAGTTCGGATTCTCTTGTGTCCTTAAAAGGAGGGAACAGATCACTAAAAGAAAATCAGACACAAAAATGTAATAAATATAACCATTTTATTTAATTTCGTACAGGAGTTCTCTCCTATTTTACCACAAAGTTTAGACTGTGGAAGTATTATGTATAGTCAAATAATTCTACTAAAGTTCAGGGTCTCTTTTTTTTACATTAAAAACAAATTCGTAAAGTGATTGAATATGGTGCTTTGAGAAAAATTGGGTAATCGATGATTGTAGAACATTTTGATCACAAAGTCCTTGTATAATATACACTTGAGTCTCAATTCGTTTAAATTTAGAGTACCGATGTTCATACTTATACTTAAATTTAACATATGTCTTTATACTATATATATTCTTTACCCAACAAAACACGTACCTTAGGAAAATAGTCGAACAAACACACGGTAATCCCGAAGGGACTATCGAGTCGACCATTTCTTAACGGACGTTACGTCTTCTGGGACCAACCTAAGGACCCACCCCTTCTAGGGGATCTCTTCCCTATCCGATAGGTGAGGTTATAAGAACCCAAAGGGAACAGCGAGTCAACCATTTCTTAGACGGACGTTGTGTCCTCTGGACTCATGCTAGGGACCTATCCCTTCTAGGGGACCTCTTTCCTTTCCGATGGGTGAGGTCACAAGACCGGACCTTTTAAGGTATCTGACACATCAGGTACCCCAACGTTTCTCTACCTGTTTTGACTCGTTGAAAGTGAAACTCGAAGGGATTATCGAATCAACCATTTCTTCGGTGTGTAGAAAATGTCTTTTTTTACTTTGTCCGCGTGTGAGGGTTTTAAAGAGTAATGAATACATATGGTAGTTCAACATAAGAGTAATTTACTTAAAAAGATGTACATGTGAGTCAAAGTGGTCAGTCTATGTGCCTAGTTGTCAAAGAAGGAAGTCAGCTTGAATTACCTATGTTCCTTTCCACGTCAAACCCGGATAAGGAGGGTAAACAATCATTGATTCACTAAGGATAGTAAAGAAATTGTGTAAGAGACGAAGTTATTTTATTAGTACGAGAATTTAGTCAAGTCAATTCAAGTCGACGAGTCACCACAGGCTGAGAAACGCTGGGGTACTTAGTATCGTGTGGTCCGGAGGGACAGGTAGTGGTTGAGGGCCTCAAGTGAGTCTGAGTGCAGGTAACTCAGGCACTACGGTAGGTCGGTAGAGTAGGAGACAGTAAAGGAAGAGGAGGACAGGGGTTAGGGAGGGTCTAAGTCCCAGAAAAGGTTACTCAGTTGAGAAACGTACTCCACCGGTTTCATGACCTCGAAATCGAAATCGTAGTAAGGAAGGTTTCTTTAGGGTCCCAACTAGAGGAAGTCTTACCTGACCAACCTAGAGGAACGTCAGGTTCCCTTAGAGTCCTCAGAAGAGGTTGTGGTGTCAAGTTTTAGTAGTTAAGAAGCCGTGAGTCGAAAGAAGTGTCAGGTTGAGAGTGCAGGTATGTACTGGTGACCTTTTCGGTATCGGAACTGATCTGCCTGGAATCAGTCGTTTCGTTACAGAGACGAAAACTTATATGACAGATCCAACCAGTATTGAAAAGAAGGTTCCTCATTCACAGAAAACTAAAGTACCGACGTCAGTGGTAGACGTCACTAAAACCTCGGGGGGGTTTTAATTCAGACTATGACAAAGATGACAAGGGGGTAGATAAAGGGTACTTCACTACCCTGGTCTACGGTACTAGAAGCAAAAGACTTACAAGTCGAAATTCAGTTGAAAAAGTGAGAGGAGAAAGTGAAAGTAGTTCTCCGAAGAATGGAGGAGAAGTGAAAGACGGTATTCCCACCACAGTAGACGTATAGACTCCAATGACTATAAAGAGGGTCGTTAGAACTAAGGTCGAACATAAAGAAGGTCAGGTCGCAAAGAGTACTACATGAGACGTATCTTCAATTTATTCGTCCCACTGTTATATGTCGGAACTGCATGAGGAAAAGGATAAACTTTGGTCAGATAACAAGGTACAGGTCAAGATTGACAACGAAGGACTGGACGTATATCCAAAGAGTTCTCCGTCCAGTCCACCAGACCATAAGGGTAGAGAAAGTCTTAAAAGGTGTCAAATAACACTAGGTGTGTCAGTTTCCGAAAGCGTATCAGTTATTTCGTCTTTATCTACAAAAAGACCTTGAGAGAACGAAAAAGCTACTAGGTCACCTACAACCGTTAAAATAGAGACCAAGGAGACGGAAAAGATTTTGACCGAACTTGTAGACCTTCAAGTGTCAAGTGCATAACGACTTCGGACCGAACCTCTTAAAACTTGTAATGAAGTGATCGTACACTCCATTCACGTTGACACGCCATCAAACTCGTAAGAAACCGTAACAGAAAGAAACTCTGACCTTACTTTTGACTGGAAAAGGTCAGGACACCGGTGACGACTCAAAAGGTTTAAACGACCGTATAACTCACGTCGTGAAAGTGTCGTAGTAGAAAGTCCTAAACTTTGTCGAGGTGACCTTAAGGTAGTGGAGGTGAAACAAGCATCACTACGAAAGATTCCGGGTGAACTGAAGTGTAAGGTTCTACAGACCGAGATCTACCCACTAATGTAGTAGTACTAATAGACCCAGTACTTCTAGAAAAAACATGTCAAGAGGACACATAAGAACGGTGGAGAAGAATTATAGAAGACGAAGACAATCCAGGTATGGTAAAGACAGGAAATAGTTCGGGTAGAAACGTACTTTACAAGGGAACCATAGAGATTAAAAGAACTGCTCTAGAGATCAGAAAGGGTAAGACAACAAACGGAGATAAAGAAACGTAACTAGAGACTAAGGAAGGCCGAAAGAATAGAGAAGAACGATAAGAACCTTGAGACGTAAGTCTACGAATATAGAAAGGAAAAGAGGAAACGAAAAGAGGAGAGAAGAAAAGTGTCGATAAACATTCTGGAGTAGTCTGTCGGTAAAACCAAAAAACGTAAAGAAAAGGTACCCCTACCAGAACTAGGGACAGAGGACATGTTACAGTGTTTGGAGTAAGGTATCAAGTAGTCCGTGAGTTAGATAGTCTAGATCCTTAGTCGCTTGATTTTACCTGACCTTACCCACTTAAATTGAGTCTACTGGTAATGTAGATGATGACGCCCGTCCTTAGGGAGTCTTCTTTACCTCATCGGTAGTAGCAGTTGTTTTCTCAGGCTTTACGTCATGAACCTACGTTAGAGTTCTTGCTGTCTTACTAGAGACAAGCAGAGGTTCCGTTTGGTAAGTTATAATGTCAATAGGTTCAGATACGGGGTTGGTTATTGCGACTTCTTTGACTTCAACTTGCCAAAATACTTCTAGATGTTCTAGAAAATTTTGATTGTGGGTTTTTTCTACAGGAAAAGGAATATCCCCTTACCTTACGTTTTCGTCCTTCAGTTCTTTGTGGACCTCATTGTCCGTTTAAACCGGAACCTTACACCTTACTTCGTCCCGTTTCTGATTATCTCAAAACGGTTCTTTTACGTGACCAGTATCGTTTGTGGGAGAAGGTTGTTGTGTTCTCTTCTGAGATGTGTACCTGTAGTGGTCTACCAGTTGTGACTTTAGTCTAACTAATATAAGAAACGTCAGTTTCTACCTCTTCGAGATATGTCAGTCGTTTTTGTTCTGGTCCTCGTCTGACACCGAGTCTAGTACTTGAGGAATAATGGTTTAAGTCTGAATTTAACTTCTTTCATCCCTTTTGGCGATCTGGTAAGTCCATACTGGATTTAGTTTAGACAATACTAATATGTCACCTTCACTCTTTATCTAAATTCCCAGATCTAGACTATCTATGTCACGGACTACTTGATACCTTACGAGAATTTATGTAAGAGGATTTATGCTTTCTCCCCTCCACCTTTCCCTTTCCTTCTTCTCTTCTCTCAGTTGTAGACATTTGTTGGTTGTAAACAAGTCACAGTTCTTACATGGTTCACGAGGCCTGTATAATAGAACATTGTTAAGAAGTGACTTTCAAAATTGGGGTAAAATATCTATTCATCTCATTTTCTCTATACATTTAGTAGGTTTCATTGTTTTAATAATTAATCGGATGAATCAAACTTGAATCAGGACGAGTAAATTTTTCTGGTACCAGAAAGGTACTGTGATGTTACAGAAGGAACTTTGTCTTAGAAGAACCTAGCAACTCCTCTTTTCATCATGGAAAAGTTTATAGACTACTACCGACCGTCTACGTTGGATCTGATCTGAACAAAATACATCGAAAGTCTTGATTTTACTTCCCCTCATCTTTCGCAATTCTCTAACTAGGGTTAATCTATATTCTTTTAAAAGGTTGTTCGTCAAGTTTCTTTCTTGTCCAACGAGACTCCTCATATTGTCCTGAAAAGATACTGACTCACCTGTTGTAAAACCACTCTACGGTAGATTCTCTTCGTTCCTAACGTGTCTAAAGATTCTTAGATCTAAAAAATTGTAATTCTATTGTACTTAGATTCTTTCGTCACGTTTTAGTCGTATGAGAATATAATGGAAAATTAAAGTTTGGGACTCCTTTTCAAAGAGTGACACAATTCTTTTTACAGTCGTTGAATTAAGTTTTTAAGGGTTTAAGGTTTTTCAAGTAGATTTAATTAAAATAAGAGATGGTTTTTTCTGTTTTTTTGTTTCTGTTTTAGGAGTTATTATATGGTTATTATTTATTACGAACAAAGGTCAATATGTTGATAAAGATTTACCTATTTATCAACTCCCTTTTTTTAGTTTTTAATGATATTACCCAAAGACAATGAAAAGACGTTACGTTCTCTGGGTCCAATCTAGGGACCCAGTCTTTCTAGGGAACCTCTTCCTTTACCGTTGGGTGAGGTCATAAAAACGGGTCTCTTGAGGTTCCTGTCTCCTCGGACCGCCCGATGTCCGGTACCCTAACGTTTCTCACGTCGTGTTGACTCACTGATTGTGAAATTCCTTTTCAATTTAAGGTTGAGGCACAAAAATCCGTCTTAAAAACATTGAAGACATTACAATAAGAAGGTTTTGTTAGTAATGTTACGAATATTCACAAGAAGCCGTAAGCTTTATATATCAGACTTCATGTTTAGTCCTTCGGCTGGAAACACGAATTTTCTTCGGTATTAAGGCTCTTTATCAATTAAAGTCAGTTTAATTAAAAAACTTATAGTAAACGAACATGGATTTTTAATCTTTGATTTAAAGAAAATGTTATTTGAAAGATTTCAAACTGTGTCATAAAAATTGTTTTCATCAGTGTAAATCAGTACTATCAGTAATGTCTTTACGAACTGTATATACATTTGTTTTCTTTTAGAATATTAATAAAAAAGGTATGAGACGAATATTGTTAGAAAGGTTCCTGTTTCCGGAATATTTACCGAATTAGTTACAAGACTTTGTCAGAAAAGATGAAGATGTAATCAACTTACGATTCCTAATATCAAAATAAAATAAAAACAGTCTTTGTCAACTCTACACGGTCCTTTCTTCATTTCATTCACACGTTAAGAATTTTTAACTAACGATTTTACAGTCAATTTAGATAGTATTTGAAATTGTTAAAATCCATATTGTCTATGTCAATAAATCGTTTTGTTTTATACATTTTATATATTAATCACGGATTATATAGGAAAATATTAATAATATAGAGAGAGATCGTTAGAAATATCTGAATTATTGTGATAGATTTTCATTTATACAAATAAGATGTTTTAATTTAGAGATAGCCGTGTAAAATTTGATCTTTACAGAATCAATTGGTTTTAATTCCCGAAGGGACCACCACGTCTCCAATTTCGCAGACGGACGTTACACCCTCTGGATCCAAGCTAGGGACCCAGTCCTTCTAGAGGACCTCTTCCTTTACCGTTGGGTGAGGTCATAAGAACGGACCTCTTATGGTACCTGCCTCCTCGAACCACCCGATCTCAGGTGCCCATCGTTTCTCAGCCTGTGCTGAGTCGCTGAAGTGAAAGTGAAAGTGAAAGTAAGTGAAATTGGTTTTAATCCATTTTACCTATGATAAGACAAAAGTGTTCCATAATTATTGGAACCATTTATTTTTTTCTATGTGTTTATTTTAAATTTTTGACTCATACAACTAGTCCATGACCATTTATGTAGACTTACGTCTGGTGTCATTTTTATTAGAAACTTTCTTTGGACACGGATATGTTTACAATAGTCTTTAATTTTGACTTTATATGATGTGATTAATGAGTGGTTTGTACTAATCGTGTTACTTTACTTTCAATTAGAACTTACAATGTTTAGACATTGATTTAATAACTAAGGAAATTATATTTTACTGAAAAGACTGTACTTATATAGGTAACATTTCACTTACTATTAGAGTGAGAATAACTCTTCTTGTAATTCCACTAAAGTCCAGTTAAATCTACTGTCTAATTTATTGAGGATCAATGTGATAAAGCTAGACAACGACCAGTCATTGATGACGGTTCATGTGTCGTAATTCGACTTCCTGTGACATAAAAATCTACAGACATAGGTTTGTCGGTCAAAGATCCTTCTCTGGGAGGACACAAAGTATAAGAGGAAAACAGTGCCGTGAAGATCATGACGGAAACCACCTAGGAACTCAAGTGTACGACAGTGCAAATAGTCCTATCAGTGTATTGACGATGACTATTTTCGTTGTTACATAAAAAAATTTGATTTTACAATTAAATGGAAGTCAAGTCAAGTCAGCGAGTCGGCACAGGCTGAGAAACGTTTGGGTACTTAGGGTCGTCCGGTGTGGAGGGACAGGTAGTGGTAGAGGGTCTCAAGTGAGTTTGAGTACAGGTAGCTCAACCACTACGGTAGGTCGGTATAGTAGGAGACAACAGGGGAAGAGGAGGACGGGGGTTAGGGAGGGTCTAAGTCCCAGAAAAGGTTACTCAGTTGAGAAGTGTACTTCATCTGTTTCATGACCTCAAAGTCGAAATCGTAGTAAGGAAGGTTTCTTGTGGGTCCCGACTAGAGGAAATCCTACCTGACCAACCTAGAGGAACGTCAGGTTCCCTGAGAGTTCTCAGAATAGGTTGTGGTGTCAAGTTTTCGTAGTTAAGAAGCCACGAGTCGAAAGAAGTGTCAGGTTGAGAGCGTAGGTATGTACTGGTGACCTTTTTGGTATCGGAACTGATCTACCTGGAATCAGCCGTTTCATTACAGAGACGAAAAGTTATACGATAGATCCAACCAGTATTGAAAAGAAGGTTCCTCATTCTCAGAAAATGAAAGTACCGACGTCAGTGGTAGACGTCACTAAAACCTTGGGGGGTTTTATTTCAGACTGTGACAAAGGTGACAAAGGGGTAGATAAAGGTCACTTCACTACCCTGGTCTACGGTACTAGAAGCAAAAGACTTACAACTCGAAATTCAGTTGAAAAAGTGAGAGTAGAAAGTGAGAGTAGTTCTCCGAAAAATCAAGGAGAAGTGAAAGACGGTATTCCCACCACAGTAGACGTATAGACTCCAAATAACTATAAAGAGGGCCGTTAGAACTAACGTCGGACACGAAGAAGGTCTGGTCGTAAAGAGTACTACATGAGACGTATCTTCAATTTATTCGTCCCACTGTTATATGTCGGAACTGCATGAGGAAAAGAATAAACCTTGGTCAGACAACAAGGTACAGGTCAAGATTGACAACGAAGGACTAGAATAACATGACGTTTAATTTTAGAAGGATGATCTACGTAAGCTATGTTACTCGTACTCACTAGACCAACAATAAAAGAAGTGACATATTACATGAAAAAGAAGGAATACATGTATAAAGATAACTTTTTCATCTATGTTTATGGGTCGATCCCTTGATCGGTTCCTCGTGTAGTGAAGGTAAAGGACCTCCACCTTTTACCGGGTAGAGGAGTGAAGGTCATAAAAAACGGAGTCCCGGGTTGTTAGGAGGTGGTTTCGTGTGAATACGGGGATTATGGGACCAGATGTGTAACAATTCTGTTTGTGACGGTCTTTTAGATTCTTATATGGTATTCAAATCACTATGTAAAACTAAGTCACCTTATGTCTTTTGTTTCTGTAAGAAGTAAACCGTGTGAATATTTTAATGTTACTTAAAATTCTGTAACTTTCGACGGTAATACTAATAGAATGTCGTAGACAATAATATTATTTTATTTTTGGGTAATATTTTATGTAAATTGTTCAGAAATGATAAACATGTTTTATAAGGTCTTCTTTTTTAATATTATAAAAAAGATACTTCTTAGTTTTTGAGAAGACTTTCGGAAAACAGAATCATCAATTCTATTATTTCGACATTACGTTTCCCTCATTCCAATTAATGATGGTTCTAGAATTATAAGTTTTGTTATGTTTCCCAGTTTACTGATTGTAAGTAATCCCTACAAATAAAAGATTTACACTACTTGAGATTTAATGAATGAACACTTTCTTTACAGATAAACAGATGAACTAAATTAACGACTAACAAATTAAATCAACATTTATCGATTAAGAGTTCATAAGTTCCAGGTGAGTACGTTCCACCTCTAGTAAGCTCTAGTGACTGTGTAAAAAGAATTGTTGAAACTTGTTTGGTGATAGATAGTCCGACGGAAGTCACCACTTCTTCTCTTTTTCTTAATCATGTCCGTTTGTCCTTTATTTAAGATAGTGTTTACAGGAAAAGTGGTAGTTAAAATACCTTCTACAAAAACTTTTAGTGTAATGTTTACCAACAATATAATAGTCCCATCGAGTGTTTTCAGATATTTTAGGAATTACAACGATTTGAAAGACTTGATCTATATCTAGGAGTCTAATCCACTATTGTATCTTCTTTGAAAAGATCACTCAGTTGATATGCATGTCAAAATGTACTCGTTTCAATTAGAATTCGCGTAAGAGGACGGTGAGTGCTGGGTATAGGGGAGTCTGGAGATGGAATAGATTTCAACAGTAAACCCTCGGTTCCTGTTGACCCTACCTCTTCCTTTCGTCCTTGTCTTAATATTCCTCCCACTAAGAGAAAACCGGTCAAAGATTTATTTACCTATGAGTACGCGATTTATGACTTACTTGAGAAAAACTGTAAGTCAAGAAAGTTTTATACCAGGATTACTTTGTTTTATACTTAATGTAGACAACTATGGAATAAGTAATGTAAAGAACCCCTGTTTCAAGGAAATATTCTTGAGTGTTCCAACCGGTCTCCTTGATATTGATGTAATTCTACTTCCTAAAATTCCAGTTTGTCTGGATATGCGTTTAAGACCGAAACGGTAAATGTTCTACTTTCTAGAATCCGTTCAATGAATTTGGTAAAACTTGGAGTCAAATTAGATACGTATTTTACCCTTTCTGTTGAAAAAGTTACTATTAATAATAGACTACTGTTACTAATATTAATTGACACTTTGTACTACAAAATGTGGCCAAACGTCCACGGGAGACTTCTACCTTTCCTCATTTACCTGGACTCTGTGTAAATTCCCTGTCTTGTTTATCGTTGATTTTTGATTAATATATACTTATGATACTCCCCTTCTCTTATACTTTCCCTTCTTCTCCTCCCTCCCTACTTCACTCCTCTCTGTCTTTTTTTTTTTTTTTTCNTTTTTTTTTTTTTTTTTTTTTTTTTCGGGTTCTCAGACTCGGTTATAATAACTCTGATGCCACCTTAATTCTATATTTTGGATTATCTTCTTGGTAAATTCTTTCCCCACTTAAGTTAAAATCTGTTACACAACCTCTAGGTCCACCTCGATGGAATGTCCGTTATTCTACAACAAAACATTGAGTTCTCCTTCTGTTTCTATAAACCCCCAATGGACGTATATTCGTTATAAACTTTTGGTAATACCATGTGACTTGTCATCCTTTACCCCCAGGTCGTCCTTAAACATTATTCCTGTCTTAGGATCTCTATCCAGATCCTTCTATGGTCGTTTTCTAAAAGTTTCCTTTACTAGTCTCTCTAACTTCCTTTTGGTCATGTGTCACTACCAACCAGGTTTTCGTTTCTTTTTTCCAAAGTCTCTGGATTTATTGTGTTTACTCAAAAAAATTTTTTAATCCTACTACACTTTTAATCCTATAAAATCATGTAAAACGTTCTTGTCCACGTCTCGTAAACGATCTCATGTTTGATCTTATTTCATCTAACACCTTTTTTATTCCGTCGCTTCTTTATTTCTCACCGTCAACTGATAAAAATAATACCATTTTATATGTGTTTTAAACGGAAAAACTGGTAAAAATCCTTATCTTAAGTCACCGTAATTCATGTAAGTGTGTTAATTCGTTGGTAGTGGTGGTAGGTAGAGGTCTTGAAAAAGTAGGAGGGTTTGACTTTGAGATATGGGTAATTTGTTATTAAGGTGTCGGGGAGGAGGGAGTCGAGGATCTTTAGTGACAAGATAAAAGACACAGATAAGAACCATAAGACACTGGTAAGGACCATGGAGTACATTTACCTTAGTATATCATAAACATGTAGACACAAATTGTAGAGTGAATCATATTTTAGAAGATCCAAGTTATACAAAGTCTTAAAGGAAGGAAAAGTTCCGATTTATTATGTGGTAAAATATATATACTGTATAAAACAAACGGGTAAATAAAAAGTTACCTGTAAACCCAACAAAGATGGAAAACCGATAATACTTGTTACGACTATATCTGTGACCCAATGTTTTAGACAAGTCTAGGGACGAAAATTAAGAGACCTCAAACATCAGTGTTCATCTTAACGACCTATTATATTATTAACAACACAAAAAAAAAAACAAAAAAAAAAACTCCTTTGTGACATAACAAAAGATGCCACCGACATAGTAAAATGTAGAGGTAATTGTCATATGTTCCCAAGGTTGAGGGGGTGTAAGAGAGATCGTGAGTAGGAAAAGACCGAAAAACTATTATCGGTAGCATTACCCATACTTCTACAATAGAGTGACATCAAGACCAAATGTAAAGGGATAACTGACTACAGATAAGTTCAGGAAACGAGTAAAAATTTTGCGTAACAAACAAAGAGATAACAACTCAAACCAATGTCGTCCTAACTCCTACTCAAAAAAATTCCTGATTTTTATAGATTTAGTCCTTACCTTTCACATTTCTTTTCTCTCTTTCCGTACTATCTGCCTTACTACATTCGTTCCAAAAGATACCATATTAAGTGTGTGAAGAAGGAAAGTCTACCTGTTTTTTCTATCTGAACACTGTTATGTTTATTCAAACTTTCATGTCCTTCCATGTGACTTCCGTAAAAGCAGATTAAAAGAATTCTGAATCCTCCGATTCAGTATTCGACTTGTCCTTTCGTCTATCTTCACCCCTTCTCCGTATCTCTGATATCGTTTATAAACCTTGTGGACGTTAACTTTTACCCATTCTTCGGATTAATCTAAATAAGTCGTCGTAAATTGGGTCTACTTCGACAGTCACAGAAGTGACAACGAAGACAATAACAGTGACCGTAGTAGTAGTAGTATAAAGGTTACGTATTGAACGTTTTCTTTCTAATTCTCTGAACAGGTTCTGATCTGTCGATAATTTACCACCTCTGACCTAGGTTAGGGTCAGGTGGAATAATGTAATACGACACTGGATTCTTTACGATTACTTGAAATGTCAAAATTTGTATTCGGACAAAATAACATTAAGAGGACTTATTTTAGGATCTCCACCTCACCTTAATGATAATGACCAATATTTATGTGTGTGTGATTGTTTGATGAAAAGTTTTTCCGACGTAATTGAATGTAAGGGTAATCGTTAAGTTCTCGTACGAGTAGAGTGACGGAGAAGTGGTTATGGTTGATAAGAGTAAAAATTTTAGAAAAGTTAAAACCACTTTTGACCATAGACAAACAAAAATAAGACCTTATGAATTGTCTGATTACTCCGAATTTGAAAAGTAAGGATTATATCTTTAAATTATATAGTTCTTGATATACTGTTTAAACGTTCATCTGTCTTAAAAAGTTTGAATGTATTTACTTTATAGTCATAACTTTATAACTAATGATAAAAGTTTATCGAAATGGCAAAGTACGTATGGAACTTTTCACTGTAAAACCCTTCATCCAGAGTATTCAATATTATACTTTAGACTATAATTGAATGTACTTCCATTTTAGTATAGGGTCCACTATAATTTCCTTATTGTGTACTGGAAGTTCGTCATATTAAAAGTAATGAACAGAATATTAAAATTTTATTTATTCGTCATACAATAAAAAGTGATCTGAAGTCAAAATTCAGATGTTAATCCCTTTCAAGACATTCTTAAATTTTGTTAGAGTCAGTCAGGGATCCGTCCCTCTAAAGATACCTACGACAGAAAACTACTCAACGGTCCATAACTATTAAGTTATCCGTGTTAAATTTTCTCTTTAACAGTCTTCAAAAGATGAACTATCTGAAAAAGTAAGTTGGAAATCATTTCAATCGATATTACTCCGTCCGTAATGATCTTATCTTTTTGTATTTGTACAGTTTTATCGATCTCATTTTGTTCTACTTCTCGATAGTGTTTATTCCTGTCTTCTTGATTCTGACAGGTTTATGTACAGTGTAGTACTATCTCCGATCTTGACGTCGTAGATTCTGTTGTAGACTCTTACGTCCTTTCACTCTTCTCCAAGAGTTAATATGTATAAAAATTTATAATGTAATGTTGTAATTCCCTGATCTCGTATGTCTATTTTCCAAAATAACCGTTTGTGACGTTTATTAATGGACGTCACCATAAGTTGTACTCCGTCATAATGGGAGGTATCCTACCCTCCTCAAGTCTTTTCCTCTCACGTAACAAACCATAGTGTTACTCACTCTTCATGAGTACCTTTGGTCACAAACCTTTCTGGTCCCTACGGTTGTTGAGACACTATGTGTCAGGTCAGAACATGTTACTTTCTTGTCAGAGTGAGTTTACGGTTCTCATGGGTGTTTCGTGTTGTTACCTGTATGGTCCTTTGATATACCTAACCAACATGATCCTTTTTTTTTTTTTAATGGAGCTCCTAAATTTTCCTTGTTGTTTCGTATCTACTTTGTTTTAAAACGTTTTGTCGGAAGTCACAATATTCGGTTCCGGATAATCCTGTGTAACGTCATAAAGAAGGGTCATTTGACTTAAAAGTTACCTATATATATCGAGATATCATTAGAAACCCCATCGAACAGACTTACTTTCTTTTACCCAATATGGTATAATAGTAATACATGGGACGTCTCTACGTAATTTTTTATATCTAAAACATTAGATGATTAGAATAATATTATAATTTCCTAAATATTCTTCGGAATATTGACTTTACCTAGGTCCCTTTCGGACCTTATACCTATTCTTGTGTCACCCCTTTTGTCACTTATTATATAGAGACAGTTCTGTTTTATGCTCTTCCAATTTCAAAAAATTTGTTGTGTGTCCAAACACGGAAACAAATGTGTATCGGAAACGGAATCATTTCCCAGAACTTAATTATTTCTATTTTAACAAAGTACTACAACTAAGGGTCTTACTTAGAGAGTGTATAGAATTTAAGGTCCTTTCATAGATGATTCTCTACAGATTAGTTCTACAAATTTAGTACGTATAAATACGAACAAATTATATCTTTGTTCGACTCTGTCGTTCTATTTAAATTAAAGTGTTCACTCCTGTTATTAGTAGTCCTGGTTCTTGTCTGAGTGACCTCCAAATTTTAAGTCAAGTATGAATGTCTTAAGTGTGGTATAGAAACGACGAAAGTATCGTGTCCCATGAGTGGCGATGCTTTCGGAAGTCACGATTTTACAGGTCCAAGTTTAGAACCGAAACGGTATCTGATCTGTAAACTAACATGTGTTCAACAGAGAACAAGGAGACGGTTGTAACAATACCAAAACACAGATGGAAGTATTCTCTATAACTAGACACTAAAAGAAGAGAACACTACATAAACCATAGTCCCATGTGATTGGAGTAACTATGAAAGCTTAACACCACGACCTGAGAGCTCTCAGGGAACCTGACGCGGTGGACTACACTTCTCGACTGAATTACCTTTTTTGGGACTACGACCCTTTCTAACTTCCGTTTTCCTATTCTCCCATCATCTCCTACTTTACCAATTTGTCACAGTGGTTGAGTTACCTGTACTTAAACTCATTTGAGACTCTCTACTACTTCATGTCCCTTCGGACAGTACAACGTCAGGTAACCAGTGTTTCTCAACCTGTACTGAATCGTTGACTTGTTGTTGTTGTGATTGGAGTATTTTATTCAATCCTTCACAAAAGAAGAGGAGTTGAAAGACACTGACATATGGTAAAAAATGAATGTACAAACTGTCTTAAGTGGTTGGTACGGTAGTCTCAGGTATAAAAAGAAACACCATTTTAAAATTAAATATTTAAGTTAACGGATTGAACTTTTAGATAAATCGAAAAGATGAATAAAAACCTGGTCAAAATTATAAACTTAAAAAAATCCTAAACAGATAAAGTAGATTCAACAGATTTTAAACGACCTTTTTCCAGAAATTTTGGAAATGAATATTAATAAAACTAAAGATTTCCCCAAGATCACTACGGGGGAGAAGTAAGAACTAAAACTATTAAAAGAAGAAAATAATAGAATCAGATTGATACAATGGTTTAAACAGATAGAAAAGTTTCATTATTGTACCAAAGTAACCGAAAAAAAGTAAATTAAAAATAGAAATCATTTAAAAATATAGATCATTTCTGAGCCTTTTCCGTTACTGTGGGGTGAGGTCATGAGAACGGACCTTTTAGGGTACCTACCTCCTCGGATCGTCCGACGTCAGGTACCCCAACGATTCTCAGCCTGTGCTGACTCACTGAAGTGAAAGTGAAAAGTGAAAGTACGTAACCCCTTCCTTTACCACTGGGTGAGGTCACAAGAACGGACCTCTTAGGGTCCCTGCTCCCTCGGGCCACCCGACGGCAGATACCCCAGGGTTTCTCAGCCTGTGCTGACTTCGCTGAATCGTCGTCATCGTCGTCGTCACTTAGTGACGGACTTGTAAGAAAAATCTCTGATCGTTCGTTGTACTCGAAATATTGTTTTTTTATTGCCACTGCAATGATGAAGTAAAGGTTAAGAGGAAGGAGATTAAGAAGACTAACACCAGTTTTCTACAAATAAGAAAACTAGCACCGGAGAGAAAAAAAAAAGTAAGACCTTCAAAAATCCCGGAAGAAAAATAAAAAATAACAAGAGTTTAAAGTTTGATTACAAGGAACCTACCCCAGATAAACAAAGAATCGTTTGAGGACTCAAGACCTTTGTATAAGAACGTAATAAAGAAATTATATCGAAGGGGAAACAAAAAAGAAAGACAGAAGAAGAAGGTTATGAAAAGTAATCAGTGTACAACCTACAGTACTTAATAACATACTTTGACACTTCCAAGACTTTAAAATGGGACGAAGGTTCTATTGTTCGACCGGATCTTGTGAAAGTACCAATGACCATCTTCTGTACTCTGAGGATTTAGTCTCTGTTTCATGAAATAATGAGTATTCGATGTACTCAAAGTGTACACACGGTCAAGAAAGACAGGGGTTCAGGGTACCCCTGTTACGTCACCGTCTGGAACCATTAATGATAGGTGTGTCATCCAAATACATTGTCTGTCACTTAGGGGTTGGATCTGTTAGGGTTCAGAAAATATTGTTCGATATTGTTTAGACAGATTAGAAACGGGCTCTCTCTCTGTAATAGAAACACTATCGTTTATTTAGATTTACTCAGTGGTAGAAGGTTATGACAAGTGTTCTGTTTTGTAGAAACGGTTTTATTAGGTCTCATTTTCGAAAAGTCACACCCTGAAGGGACCACCAGATCACCAATTCTTAGGTGGACAGTCACGTCCCTTGTCCTTGTGTCCAAGTTAGGGCCAGACCCTTCTAAGACATTCGGTACCTCATTAATTCGGGTGCGTGGTGTTGGGGGCTCGGGAACGAGATCTCGGGTGCTCTACGTTGATGACTCGGGTGCGTGGTGTCGATGATGACACGAGTTGTTCTTCTCTTCGGTGGTGTTACTCTTCTGACACGTTGGGTTGTTTCTCATCGGGGGTGAGCGACGTTGGTCTCTTTCGGGTACACGTCGTTCCATCTGGGTCGTGTCGGTATTTGTTTATTTATTTTTATTTAGTAAAAAATTTTCGGACAGTCACGAAGACGAGCATTCTATATGTCTTTACACTCTGAGTATGTCTTAACAGATGTCACATAAGGAACTTAAAAGAGTAGGAAACAGAGACTAAAAGGAAGAGAAAAACAAGAGAATTCTCTAAGGAGTTGAAACGTAAGTTTTAAAAGATGACTTTAAAAATAAAGATCAGTATATCAAAATTAAAGATTCTCGAGAATTCTGGAACAAAAGACGTATAGGAAAAACACATGTCATGGGACGAAGGATTTATTTTATGGAAGAGTAACGAAAGACTTTACCATCACCGTCATCGCCAACGAATCATGACAAAAGAGGATAAGGACCAAAACAGATATAGACGATTCAAGGGAAATAGGTAAACGAATAAAACTCGAAACAGAAGGTATTATTTCTTAAGAGGTTTTCAAATTACTAGGAACCAACATAGAGTTCTCACTCCTTTATTTTGTGTGACTAGTATTCTGAAAAACGTAATTGTCGGGAATGATTGGTGCCCCAAATGGTTACTCCACTTGTCTGACCCTGACCCAATAATTTGACCCCAGGACGTTTACAGTGTTATGTGGTAAAAAAAAGATAATCCGATCATAGAAGTCCCTCCTTGAGAGGTCAGAAGACGGACTATCTTACATTCGGACTGTGGTCACAAAACATTTAATTTGTCCTCTTCCCGTGTCCCTCAAAGAGAAACGTGTGTTGGAAACTCCACAGACCACAGACGAAAGGGTTCAAGATGTTATGTTTACCGAACAAGAGGGAGTACTACCTTTAATCCCACATCGAACAGATGAGGTGATTCGACTAATGGTAAATAAGTTGATTAAAAGAAGAAAAGAAGAAGGTTAAAACCACGGAGAGTAGACGATAAAAGATGCGGAGGTAAAAGAAACAAAATGACATAAATAAATAAAAATATATAAATGATAGTAAACTCATCCCAAAAAGTCCTTCCTCTTATCTGTAACAAGTTAGTCGGTACAAATTTATCGAGTATTTGTATTAAATATTTAAAACCATTTTTAATGGTGTGACAGGGATGGTTAATTGTGAGAAGAGGTTATCAAATACATGAAACAACAATGACTCATAATGATGAAAAGTATCAAAACGATTACATTCTCTATAAATTTACCCTTAAAAAAAATTAAAAATTCCAACTTTACTTATTAAGAATATAGTAATTACTTATAATTACAAAAGTAGTCGAATAATCAATAAAAATAAAGTCCAGACAAACATACATACTCCAGACAGACTTCAAGAAACGAGGAAAAGGTGACCTCACAAACCAAACAATAGAGAAACATTTTCGAGAAATGTATATTTCTACAGTTAAGACACTCCTTTTATCAAAAGGTGAAACTATAAACGGAAAAACAAAACTACACGTATTTAAAATATAAAAATGTTTCAGTTTATATAACTAAAAACGGTACTAAAAGTGAATCTTTAAGGAATGGTTGTTTATGAATGGTTATACATAAAAACTGACCTCTTCCTTTACCGTTGGGTGAGGTCACAAGAACGGACCTCTTAGGGTCCCTGCCCCTCGGACCACCCGACGGTAGATACCCCAGCGTGTCTCAGTCTGTGCTGACTTCTCTGAATCATCATCATCAAAACTCACCAGGGTAAAAAACGTAACTAGATATTAGGTTAATCGTAGATGAAAAAGGTGTTCAATATTTAGTTCTTAGATCGGAGACGACGGGGAGGGTTTCTGAATTGACAGGGTCGTAGTAAATGACTTATTAGGAAATAAAAGAGTGACTAAACACCACAGTAGAAATAGTAAATATATTAGGTTTAGGTATGACCCCAAAGATCCGATCGATTCACTAAATGTAATAGATGAGACGAGTCTAGATAAGACGTGAATCCTGAATGGATGTAACAAAATAGTCATGGTGAAACATATAGATTTATTCATGTTCGGATTTATAAAATTATAGACCGTCTCGATTGATTTTAACTAAGAACTGTGTTTTAAAGTTTTTTATTTTGTGTATGGATTCACCTACTATGATTTCTTTTACACAATACCATTTAATATGTAAGTAGTGACTAGAAAAGCAAAAAGGTCATGTAAAGATTTTACATAGTGAAAAAAAGTTTTTTTCCTTCTAATCATTGTTAACACAAACTCTAACTATATGATGAGGATCAAGTCAAGTCAAGGCAGCTAGTCAGCACAGGTTGAGAAACACTGGGGTACCTGACGTCGTACACTCCGAAGGGACAGGTAATGGTTGAGGACCTCAACCGAGTTTGAGTACAGGTAGTTCAGTCACTACGGTAGGTTGGTAGAGTAGGGAGACAGTAGGGGAAAAGGAGGACGGAAGTTAGAAAGGGTCGTAGTACCAGAAAAGTGTACTCAGTCAAGAAACGGAGTCCGCCGGTTTCATAATCTCGAAGTCGTAGTCAGGAAGGTTACTTATAGGTCCCGACCAAAGGAAATCCTAACTGACCAAACTAGAGGAACAACAGGTTCCCTGAGAGCTCTGAGAAGAGGTTGTGGTGTCAAGTTTTCGTAGTTAAGAAGCCACAAGTCGAAAGAAAGGTATGTACTGATGTCTTTTTGGTATCGAAACTGATCTGCCTGGAAACAACCGTTTCATTACAGAGACGAAATATTGTATAACAGATCCAACCAGTCTCGAAAGGAAGGTTCCTCTTTCGTAGAAAATTAAAGTACCGACACCAGTGATAGACCTCACTAAAACCTCGGGTTCTTTTATTTTGAATGAAAAAGGTACTAAAGGGGCAGATAAACGGTACTTCACTACCTTGACCTACGGTACTAGAATCAAAAAACTTATGACTCAAAATTCGGTCGAAAAAATGAGAGGAGAAAGTGAAAGTAGTTCTCTGAGAAATCAAGGAGAAACGAAAGACGGTATTACGACCACAGTAGACGTATAGACTTCAGTAAGTATAAAGAAGACCGTTAGAACTAAGATCGAATATGCTGAGAATTAAAAAGGTTTTGAACACAGACAAAAAAAAATAGGGATCAACAATGATAAAATAATAAGTTATTTGAGATGTACCACGATTAGATAAAAAATACAAATGTTCAATTTCATTGTGTCTGGATGGTTAATTTTGGTCCTTTTTTTCTTTTTACAAAAGATTGGGTAGACATACGTTAAGAAAAGTGTTTCTTGTTTTTTATGTTTGAAAGGTGTTTTCATGGTATCATATCAGTGTATAAAGTTTAGAATTATCATTTAAATTCGATAAAAATTCACCAAATTAATATTTTAATTGTAGAGACTTTATTTACATTTTAATGAATATACCCTTTCAGTAGGTGTAGAGAGGTATCCACAGAGTCACTCTATCAAGACATGGACATAAGGATCATTTGTCTAATTTTCTTTTTTATTAGAGGGATTTTCTTTTTAATAGTTGTATTCGTGCGTTCCAATTGGTTTGGTGAAAGAAAACATACACAAAAAGATAAAAAAGTATTATAAAATACAGGATTGAAATATTTAGAAATTCTCCTAATCAACATAAAAGTGTATCTTATTACGAGGAAAGTAGTCATAAACGTTAAATGTGATAAGGTACGTTGAATACCAAAAGAACGACAACAACGTTCTGGTAATCTGACAGACTTAACAATTATATTACTTTGGATGTTAAACGGATGGATGAGTCTTTGTAATTTATTTATGATGGTGACAACCAGTACTTTCCTTGGGTTCACAGTATTCATCAGACGCCATTTGAGAAAAACACTGGAAATCTTTTGAGAAGTGAATGTAAAGAAGAATCAGTCGTACAGTCTGAGGATTTAAGTTGTCTCCAGTGGTAGGAATAGGTCACAAATGATACAGGTCACAGATGATACATAGTCTGTGATGTGAATTAAGTTAAAGGTTACTTTTATGATTGTTGTGAGTTGTTGTAAACCCTTCTTAAGTTTATTGAAGTCGAATGTTCTTGCTTTATCTCCTTCTACCCCCTTTCCCCGTTTTTCTTCACTCCTTCAGTTTTCTCCTATCTCTTGTCTCCTTTCCTTATCCTTCCTTACTGTTGTAGATGAAACAAGAGAAGGAGATTGTGACGGTCTCGATATGTTGTTGCACCTCTCTGCTATACATTTCGTAATTGTCTACATGACACGTGTACCGACTGAGCCGCCGATAGTCTTTTCTGTCTATGGTTAGGTTTGGATATGTTATATTGTCATATAGAGTCCCTTCCTTGTGGAACTTAGACGGTCATGGTACTTCGGTACAGTGATGGGTGATGATTGATTCGACACTAAGGTAGTATGGTCCTTCCTCACCTTTTCCTTCTTTTGAGATCCACTCTCACTGATTTAAAAGATGGTAATCCGACTTTCTTCTCCTTCCTATTCTCCAATCGACTATTTTTTTATTTAGGTTATTATTCTTTTATGTCTTTTGTACATAAACGAGATGATTGACACTGAAGACTTTTAGTAGGTGTGACATTTCGTTGACACGACTCCCCGTAAGTGTAGTAAAGGTTAAACAACACCGGTTTTCGTTCTGACGACGTTTATAGTGACGTGACTCTACGTTACCAAAACCATATAAGTGTCTCCAGACGTTACGGTTTCTTACAAATTTGATGGTATGTTGTCGTGAGTAAAGTGTACGGTGGTGCCATTGTGAGTTTTAGGAAGGTCGATCCGAAGTTGTCAAGTACTTGGTTTTTGAAGGTCTACATGTTCGACCTAAATCTTTTCCGTTTCCTTGGTCTCCAGTTTAACGGTTGTGGACAACCTAGTATCTTTCTTTTAAGGTCTTTTTGTACATGAAGACGAAGTGACTGATCCGATTTCGAAACTGATACGACGATTCAGTGAAGTCAGCACAGGCTGAGACACTTTGGGGTATCTGCCGTCGGGTTGTCCGAGGGGGTAGGGACCCTAAGGGGTCCGCTCTTGTGACCTCACCCAAAGGTAAAGAAAGACGTTTCGTACTTTCTCTTTTCACTTTCACTTCAGCGAGTCAGCACAGGTTGGGAGTCACTGGGGTACCTGACGTCGGGAGGTCCGAGGAGACAGGTACTCTAAAAGGTCCGTTCTCATGACCTCACCCCACGGTAACCACCTCTAGTGTGGTTTGACACCCTTTCAGAATTTCTCTACCCTTATGGTCTGGTGGAATGGTCGGAGGACTCTTTGGACATACGTCCAGTTCTTCGGTGTCTTGACCTGTACCTTGTTATCCGACCATGTTTTAGACCTTTCCTCATATAGTTACGACATATGACAGGGGTGTAGGTTCCTCGTCGTCGACACGCCCGTTTCCTCCCGACTCTTCTCGATGAGGTACAAGTTCCAGTTCTCCCCGCCGGTCATTCCTCTGTGGGGAGCAGGTTCCATTCCTCGTCGTCGACGCGAAACGACCTCGTGGGCACTTCTCTGTGGGGTGCAGGTTTCATTCTCTTTGGGTTCATTCTTCCATCCACAACGCTCTCCCGTAGTCTCCCGTCTGTGTGACGTTGGCATTAGTGTCTTATGATCGGTTAGGCTAGTGTGTCTGGTGTCGGAACAGATTGAATCACTTTGATTCGTTACAGTACACCCCGGTGGGTTCTACCCTCCCAGTACCACCTCTCCAGACTGTCTTACACGAGGTGACCTCTTCCCTTACCGTTTGGTAAAGTCATAAGAACGGAACTCTTGGGGTACTTGTCATACTTTCCGTTTTATTATCCTATTACTTTCCCCTTGAAGGGTCCAACCATCCACGGGTTATACGATGACCTCTCGTCACCTCTTTATTGAGGTCTTTCTTACTTCCCTACCTCGGTTTCGTTTTTGTTATGGGTCGACACCTACACTGCCCACTGTCTTCGTTCCAAACTACGACATTCGTTATAACGTATCCTTGGACCATACAATCCAGGTACTTAGTTCCGTTTAACCTTCACCAATTTGTCCTCTACCGTTGTCACTTACAGTTGTAAGATCCTTAGTCGCTTGATTTTACCTGACCTTTCCCACTTAAATTGAGTCTACTGGTAATATAGATGATGACGCCCGTCCTTAGGGAATCTTCTTTACCTCATCGGTAGTACCAGTTGTTTTCTCAGACTTTACGTCATGAACCTACGTTAGATTTTTTACTGTCTTTCTAGAGACAAACAAAGGTTCCGTTTGGTAAGTTATAGTGCCATTAGGTTCGGATACGGGGTTGGTCATTACGACTTCTTCGACTTCGACTTACCAAGATACTTCTGGATGTTCTGGAAAATCTTGATTGTGGGGGTTTTCTACAGGAAAAGTAATATCCCCTGACCTTACGTTTTCATCCCTTCAGTTCTTTGTGGACCTCATTGTCCGTTTAAACCGGAACCTTATGCCTTACTTCGTCCCGTTTCCGATTGTCTTAAAACGGTTCTCTTACTTGACCAGTATCGTTTGTGGGAGAAGGTTGTTGCGTTCTCTTCTGAGATGTGCACCTGTAGTGGTCTACCAGTTGTAGTTTTAGTCTAGCTAATATAAGAAACGTCGGTTTCTACCTCTTCGAGATATGTCAGTCGTTTTTGTTCTGTCCCTCGAATGACACCGAGTCTATTACTTGTGGAATAACGGTTTAAGTCTTAATTTAACTTCTTTCACCCCTCTTGGTGATCTGGTAAGTCCGTACTGGATTTAGTTTAGGGAATACTAATATGTCATTTTCACTCTTTATATAAATTCCCTGATCTAGACTGTCTGTTTCACGGACTACTTGATACCTGCCTCCAAGTACTGTAACATGTCCTCTGTCCATAGTTCTGGTAGGGGTACCTTTTCTTTACGTTTTTTCGTTTTACCGACAGACTCCTCCGGAATGTTTATCGACACTTTTCTTCTCTTCACTTTTCGTTTCCTCTTTTCCCTTCTATATTCGTAAACTTACGTCTCAAGGTTTCTTATCGTTCCTCTCTGTTCTTTCGGAAGGAGTCNTTCTTTACGTTTTTTCGTTTTACCGACAGACTCCTCCGGAATGTTTATCGACACTTTTCTTCTCTTCACTTTTCGTTTCCTCTTTTCCCTTCTATATTCGTAGACTTACGTCTCAAGGTTTCTTATCGTTCCTCTCTGTTCTTTCGGAAGGAGTCGTTAGTTACGTTTCTTTGTCTCCTTTTTTTGTCTTGCCCTTTTTGATCTCTAGAGAAGTTCTTTTAATCTCTATACTTCCCTTCTAAAGTACGTTTCTACCCGAGTAAAATACGTTTCTACCAGGTATGGTAGAAACCTGCATTGTCTTCGTATTCTATAATTCTTCTCCACCTTTCTTATGTGTCTTCTTGACATGTTTTTCTCGAAGTACTGGTTCTATTAGTGCTACCACATTAGTGAGTGGGTGTCGGTCTGTTGGACCTTACACTTCAATTCACTCGGAATCTTTCATAGTGATACTTGTTTCGATCACCTCCACTACCTTAAGGTCACCTCGATAAAGTTTAGGACTTTCTACTACGACACTTTCACGATGTGAGTTATACGGTCGTTTAAACCTTTTGAGTCGTCACCGGTGTCCTGACCTTTTCCAGTCAAAAGTAAGGTCAGGGTTTCTTTCTGTTGCGGTTTCTTACAAGTTTGATGACGTGTTAACGTGAGTAGAGTGTGTGATCATTTCATTACGAGTTTTAAGAGGTTCGGTCCGAAGTCGTCTTGTACTTGTACTTGAAGGTCTACAAGTTCGAGCAAAATCTTTTCTGTCTCCTTGGCCTCTAGTTTAACGGTTGTAGGCGACCTAGTAGCTTTTTCGTTCTCTCAAGGTCTTTTTGTAGATAAAGACGAAATAACTGATACGGTTTCGGAAACAGACACACCTAGTGTTATTTGACACCTTTTAAGACTTTCTCTACCCTTATGGTCTGGTGGACTGGACGGAGAACTCTTTGGATATACGTCCAGTCCTTCGTTGTCAATCTTGACCTGTACCTTGTTGTCTGACCAAGGTTTATCCTTTTCCTCATGCAGTTCCGACATATAACAGTGGAACGAATAAATTGAAGATACGTCTCATGTAGTACTCTTTACGACCCGACCTTCTTCGTGTTCGACGTTAGTTCTAACGGCCCTCTTTATAGTTAGTGGAGTTTATACGTCTACTGTAGTGGGAATACCGTCTTTCACTTCTCCTTGATTTTTCGGAGAATTACTTTCACTTTCTCGTCTCGCTTTTTCAACCGAATTTCGAATTATAAGTCTTTTGCTTCTAGTACCGTAGACCAGGGTAGTGAAGTACCGTCTATCTACCCCTTTGTCACCCTTGTCATAGTCTGAAATAAAAACCCCCCCGAGGTTTTAGTGACGTCTACCACTGACGTCGGTACTTTAATTTTCTGTGAATGAGGAACCTTCCTTTCAATACTGGTTGGATCTATCGTATAATTTTTCGTCTCTATAATGAAACGGTTGTTTCCAGGTAGATCAGATCCGGTACCAAAAAGGACACCAGTGCATACCTACACTCTCAACCTGACACTTCTTTCGACTCGTGACTTCTTAACTATGAAAACTTGACACCACAACCTCTTCTAAGAACTCTCAGGGTACCTCACGTTGCTCTAGGTTGGTCAGGTAGGATTTCCTCTAGTCAGGACCCACAAGTGACCTCCTTGACTACGACTTCGACTTTGAGGTTATAAAACCGGTGGAGTACGCTTCGCAACTGAGTAACCTTTTCTGGGACTACGACCCTCCCTAACCCCCGTCCTCCTCTTCCCATGCTGTCTCCTACTCTACTGACCTACCGTAGTCATTCAGTTACCTGTACTCAAACTCACTTGATGTCCTCAACCACCACCTGTCCCTCCGGACCACACGACGCTAAGTACCCCAGCGTTTCTCAGCCTGTACTGACTCGATGACTTGACTTGACTTACTTGACTTAACAGTGGGACGATAAATTGAAGATACGTCTCATGTAGTACACTTTACGGTTCGGCCTATTTAGTGTTCTACTTTAGTTCTAAGGACCCTCTTTATTGTTGGAGTCTATATATCTACTATGGTGAGATTACTGGCTTTCGTTACTCCTTGATTTCTCAGAGAACTTCTTCCACTTTTCTTCTCTCACTTTTTCTATCGAATTTTGAGGTGTAAGTTTTTTGAACGTGACCAAGGAAGTGAAGTACCGTTTGTCTACCTCTTTGTTACCTTTGTCACCGTATAAAATAGAAGAAGCCGAGGTTTTAAACACTTCTGTCACTGACGTCGGTACTTTAATCTTCTGTGAACGAGGAATCTTCTTTTCGATACTGTTTGGATCTGTCGCATAATCTTTCTACTCTGTAAAAAAACGACTGTTTCCAGACATATCAGTTTCGATACCAAAAAGGTATCAGTGTATGCCTACACTCTCGACCTGGTATTTCTTCCGACTCGTGGCTTCTTAACTACGAAAGTTTGACACCACGAACCTCTTCTGAGAACTCTCAGGGAACCTCACGTTGCTCTAGTTTCGTCAGTTAGGATTTCCTTTAGTCGAGATTTGTAAGTAGTCTTCCTGACTACGACTTCGACTTCGAGGTTGTGAAACCGGTGGACTATGTTTCTCGACTGAGTAACCTTATATGGGACTAGAATCTTTTCTAACTCTTGTTCTCTTCTTCCTCTACTGTTTCCTACTCTACCAACCTACCGTAATAGTTGAATTACCTACATACAAACTCGTTTGAGACCCTCTACCACTTCCTGTCGTTTCGGACCGTACGACGTCAGGTACCCCAGTGTTTCTCAACCTGTATTGAATCACTGACTTGTTGTTGACGTTACGAATGGTGGTTCAAATCTTGTAAAAATGGTGAAGTTTTTTTTCTTAGGGATATGGGTAAATCTTCAGTGAGGAGTAAGGGGGTGGCGTAGGGGTAAGATCTGTTGGGTATTATCTAGACGGATAAGATCTGTAAAGTGCGTTTGTCCTGGTATGGTGTACACCAGAAAATACTATCTGAAAATGAATTGTGTGACAAAAGTTCCTAGTGGGTACATCATGTCCATAGTCAAGAAGTAAGGGGAAATTAGTGACGTATTACCGGGTGACATACCTATATAAAATAAACAGGTAATCAACTAGTTGTGACACTACAAAGGTTAATAGCCGATAATATTTATTATAACGATACTGGTAAGTACATGTCCAAAAACACACCTATGTACCAAAATGTATACATCCGACCTTAGTAACCCAGTATGCCATTTAGATGTGAATTGGAAAACTCTTTGACGGTCTGACAAAAGATTGTACATTAAAATTAAAGACGGTTAAACTACCCGTATGTTATTAAAATGAATTAAACATTACACATGAAGGAATTACTCAAAATCCGAAAGAAAAGTGAGTGATCGGTAAAGACAAACAAAAAGAGACTAGACGAAAAGTAAAGAAAACGGAAAAAAAGGATGACTCAACGAAACAGAAAATATTTGAAAGTTCTTAAGACGAATATAGACACTATAATTGGTTAAGTGATAACAGAAGAAACGTTTCTAGAATAGAACTAAGATTGGAATCACAAAATTACAACACCATAGAAAACTATGTATTTTATAATTTAAAAATACCTCGGTTTGTATAGAGGACGTAAACACACAAGTAATTCAAGAAAGGATGAAATCTAATTTTTATGTCAACGGTTTTGAAAGAAGATTTTAGAATAAAATGAAATTCAGAAGTATGTTTTAAATAAAATATAATATATCATACTTTGACTTTAATTCGACAAAAGGATAACTTTATGATAGTAGAATTAGTATATAAATCACTAGTTTAGAGTATTTAAAAAAAGAAACTTAAGAGATAAGTCCCAAAAAAGTTCGGTGTCTAGTCCTGACAAACGAAAACTTTAGTTAAATCAATTCAAAATAAACTGTGACTTTTTTTTGTCTGATTCTTTTATTACACTTAGTGTACATGACTCCCATTTACAAAGTATTTTGAAAATGAAGATTAAAAATTGTGTATGTTGTGTATGTACGTAGTTACATACATGTTACATAAAGAATGACACTTAATATTATTACAAACTTTAGGTCGGAAAGTAACATAAGGTAATTAGATAAATAGATAAGGAAACAGGTATGTATAAATATACTAAGTTCTCAGATACAAAAGAAAATATATGGAAGAAACAGATAATAATCTATAAACAAGAAGGTGTACTTGATACACCAGTAAAAAAAAAAGATTGTGATTTTTTTTTTTTGAACGAAGATAAGATTAATCTTGACGATTAAACCCTCTTAATATGAAATACTATAATTCAAGGAACGGGGTAGTTTATAAACCATATTGAAAGACGAATACTTTGCACCAAACGAAGGTACTAAGAATGCGACATTCAAGATCAAATGAACGGTTTACATGAAGGCTTCATAAAATATCAAGGAAAGTAACACTTTCTTGTAAAAAGAGTAAAGGTAAAACACATCAATAACGTTTATATTTCTTCGTGGTCAAAATAAGTAGAATATAGACTGATAGAGTGGTCTAAGAGAAGAATGAAGATGACAAATATTGAACTTACAGAACCTAAAGGATCTACACGTTAGTACAAACGATCCTGTGGATTTTTTTCATTTATTAAACTGTCATATTTTACCGTTATAACTTTAGAATAGATAGAGGAGTAACATTGTATGTCAAATTCATTATATTTATTCTTTAATTAATGAGTTTACTGACTTTATGTAAGGAGAGAGAGTGAGAGACCATAAAGAGTTCAACGAGAAGTACAATTCGGGACACGGACCGAGGACGAGAGAGTGAAAGATTTGACACGGGACCGAAGACTACGGACTCATCATCCCTTTTCTCTACGAGACCGAGAGTGATATGGTAACGCGCACGCGCGGGTGTGTGTGTGTATATATAGAGGTAGGTAAGTCTGTATACGTTTGTACCGTGCTCTATTCTACGACTTTTTTTTTAGTTCTTTAGTTCCTGTAGGTCTTTCTGTTAGTTTATCTTCTATCCCACCGTGATCATCATTTTTTTTTTTTTTTGGGGTGGATGGTTCCGTCCTCTGTATTCTCTGAGCTCTCTGTACCCAAACCAGGGACCAAGTCCTTCTACGGGACGTCCTCCTTTAACGTTAGATGAGGTCATTAGAACGGACTTCTTAGGGTATCTGTTTCCTCGGACACCCGATGTCAGGTACCCCAACGTTTGTCAGTCTGTGTTAACTTTACTGACCCGTGTGTCTCCTATTCTCTACACTTATTTATTACAATAAAGTTTATTCTTACTGTGTGTGAGGTTTTATCTCTGTCCATTTCGTACTGAGTTCTACTCTTCTTTTTGTCAATGAATGTCATGTTTTTGTGTGATAATATCCACCTCCAATTTATATATGATATTATGTCTATATAATGTATAAAACTTCAAAATACCCCAACCGATGTGGATTAATAATATATGTAATGAAAAGAGAATCCCCTTTTTTACCGAAAGTTTATTAAGTGAATATTCACTTGAGGATCGTTGTATGAGCTGTCTGTCAACATTGTCAAAGTTTGAACATCATGACAGTTATTTCCCTTTATCCTTTTTACTAGAAAGGACTAATAGGGAACTCTTGTTTTAATTAAAATAAGTTATTTTTCTTTTTCTTTAAGGATAGTACTTAGAATTTTATTTTTAAAAGATTTAAGTCCATGTTATTTTTAAAATATTTAAGTCCATGATATTTTTAAAGTTAATATTAATAAATATTAAGTCTCAATTTTAATTAATATCGAAGAATATTACAGTTCTTATGATAGTATTTTTAAAACTGGTCCCATTTTCAAAAAGTAGAAACTTAAGTGTGTCACATATATTGTCGTCAAATAACCAAGTAAGTTCGATATTTTTATACTGACTGTAAAGTAGACCAGTTGGTAGAATGTCCAATTGAGAACAAAGGACAAAATCTAAAATAAGATCCACTTCACAACACCCGTCTAAGATAAATGGATAAGACTTGTTTGGTGTCTGACAAAGTAACGAGTGAGAATGACAATTCTTGTATAACTGAACGACGGACGAGACGACAATTTAAGTAAATACGACTCTCAGTCCGTACTTCTGTCTTAAAATTTACACTGTAAACGTCCGACAATCCAGTAAATTCGAGACTGTTGTGGTCCCTTAAGGACTGTATATTGACCTGGACTAATGGTTGGTGTCTATCTGACACCCGTTTAAAATCTGGTGAAAAACATTAAAGAGTATCTTAAAATTATAAGTTAAAATTGTAGGTACTTTTCTAGATTTATCGGTTGTAAAATTTCATTTTCGGACAAAGAAAATTATTCGAGTTGGACCATGAATATTAGTTAGACATAGAGGATTTATTTTTAGGAAAACTAACCGTTTCTGTATACCTTTCTGAGTTATCATTAATTGCAAGCACTTTTAAG
Organism: Capra ibex; assembly: GCA_006410555.1. Classification (NCBI taxonomy): domain Eukaryota; kingdom Metazoa; phylum Chordata; class Mammalia; order Artiodactyla; family Bovidae; genus Capra; species Capra ibex. The sequence goes on from SJYO01055746.1 coordinate 1,574,889, forward strand.
ACTGTTTAAGACTGTAAATTCCCGAAAACTTTAAAGGATATTAGATATCGAAGACTATTTATACCATCCAGATATCCGGTATTGAGAGTAGTTGTTTGGTGAAAATTTTAAGAATCTAAGACCGGGTCGTCCCACCTGAAATATACGACAGTCTTAATGTCATGTTTAAGTTTCAAATTTTTGAATGGTGTAACGGAAGAGATTCTAATGTGAATTACATCTTTCCTACTATCTCAGTAATATTAACCTTTACTTTTTTAATGGGTGTACTGTAAATCTCAATGTGAAATGTTCTCAACCATTACCCCACCCCACCTTCTTCATCCCTTTCTAAAGAAAGAGTAAAATCGTTGAGTTTCTTTAATATGGTTTACTATAAAAAGTCGTAAAAGAAACAGTAATTGTTCATGGTATATGTTACCAAGTTTACTTTCAAGAGACTTTAATTCAGAATAACAATTCATTATGTGTTTTCTATTAAGACTAAGATGGGACATAAAATATATTCGTTCTTAAGATGACAATTTGTCGTTCATCGGAAAATTATAACGTGAAACTTACTCTAAAGGTTGACATTCTCCACCTCAGATTTAGCCCGATCTGCCGGACCTTACGGAAAGTCGATATCGTGTAACTAAGACTTTTTGGATTGTTTTCGTTAATGAAAAGTCTCTAATTTTTAGAACAAAGAAAGTTTTCTTATTTTTACCTTTCGTTTGGACCACATAATAGACTCGCTGTCCTTCAACAAGTCGCATAAAGTCTCCAAGGTAATCAAGGAGTTGGTAGACCAGAAAGAATATCGACCTTTTTTCTTTAATTTTTTGTGTTTCGATTTCATAGTTTATACTTGATATAATTTCTATATATATATATATAGACTATAACATTTTATTCGTCATAAACAGTTATTAGATACTTTTTATTAGATTCCTATTAAAAATTTAATATGTTGATATAAATGTAAGTCTGACGTATTTTAATGATAAATTATTCTGATGAATTGTAGTGTATTATCGGAGTAGGACAGAAAGTGAGACTCTGAATTTTTACAAATTCTTGAGGTACAAGTGACCTATACGAAAATTTCCAGAAGTTTTAGACCGAGGTTGATAAGTTCGGAGTAGTCGTTGAGGAGGAGATGTAGACTTAGTCGTCAAAGTCGGTACGGGTAGATGACCAGGGGACGGTCACCCGGAACATAAGGGTACTGAGACTAAAAGAAGTAAGACAAAGGATAAACCTGGTTAGTTTCGAGGGAAAAACAAATGAGAAGAAAGTTTATATCATTAAATAAATCTAGATGAATCCACGAAAAAAAAATTGGTAGAACTTCTGTTTTTAGTACAGAATAAGAAGAGACATATCGGTGACAAATGGTATATTACTTCTGAGTTATTTACAAACGACTTACTTATATACTTATTTTATTTCTGTTATTATTGAGAGACTCTCCAATAAGATATACCTTTTATAAAATTATGAATATAAAGTTACTCCACGTCTTAACTGTGTTGTGTATGGACTACCATATTTTCTCCTTTCACGTCTCGTTCTTATTTTAGAGGGGTTTACTTCATTCATTTCATTCATTTCAGCGAGTCAGCACAGGCTGAGAAACGTTGGGGTACCTGACATCGCATAGTCCGAGGAGGTAGGTACCCTAAAAGGTCCGTTCTCACGACCTCACCTAACGGTAAAGGAAGAGGTCCCCTTGAAGGGCTGGGTCCTTAGCTTGGGCCCAGAGGGTGTAACGTCCTTGTGCGAAATGATAGACTCGGTGGTCCTTTCGTAAGGGGTTTATTTCTGTTGATGTTTTTTTTCAAGAATTTTTTCATAGTTGTAAATGTTTTATCGTTTATTTGTAATCTAAAGTTTTGTCATTGTGACTTTGTGTAAATTTGAAAGTTAATGGAAAATAAGGACATTTGTAGTGGAATAGTTGAATTTAAATTTTTGACTTTGAAACTTAATGGAACTTTTTATTTCTTCTGATCATATTTAGAGATCAATTCTTTAGACTACTACTCTTTAGACCTTAGAGAGGGTTATTTTTCCGTTTATATGTTTATGCCTGTTTTAAAACATGTATTCTCAAATTTTCTGGAGAATCTATCCATTTTCAAATATATATGAAACGTCTAATCGTATTTATATTAATTAACCTCCTTGAAACTTCTGAGAGTGATAACTACTTTTTTGACTGAATTTTATAACGAAATATCTCTGTCTTTTATCTTCCCACCAAAGGTCTCGTTTTCTCCTCTCTTCCCCCTTAATGATAAATTACCCGTCTTAAGGTCATAATTTTCTACTTTTTTCAAGACCTCCACCTGTGTCTATTTCTGTTTCTGGAGTACTTCTATGGTCCCCTTCTAAATTGATAGATATTTAGTTGTTCTCTCCGAAATATTCTTTTGTTAGGACAGTTGTGGAACTAGAACCTGAAGGTCGAAGGTCTTAACATTCCTTTATTTAAAGACAACGAATTCGTGAGTCAGACACCATGAAACAATACCGTCGGGAGTGTTTAATAATCTCATATGTTAATTTTTATTTTATTTATAAGTAACTGGTTTTTATTGGGTGTAATAAAAATTTGTAAAGTGTTACACGGTGGAAAATTTCGAGATGAATATAAAAATCTATACGTTTTATATATGGTTCGTTGTTTTCCTTTTGTCTAATTTATTATGGGTTAAATTTTAAAAACACGAAGTTTTATATGATGGTTGTTTCACTTTTTGGGATTCTTACCTCCTTTTAAAAACGTTTAGTATGTAGACCCTTATGGTCTGGTGGACTGTACGGAGAACTCTTCAGACATACGTCCAGTCCTTCGTTGTCAATCTTGACCTGTACCTTGTTGTCTGACCAAGGTTTATCCTTTTCCTCATGCAGTTCCGACGTATAACAATGGGACGAATGAATTGAATATACGTCTCATATAGTACTCTTTGTGACCCGACCTTCTTCGTTTTCGACCTTAGTTCTAATGGTCCTCTTTATAGTTTTAGAGTCTATATGTCTACTGTGGTGGGAATACCGTCTTTCACTTCTCCTTGATTTCTCGGAGAACTGCTTTCACTTTCTCCTCTCACTTTTTCGACCGAATTTCGAGTTGTAAGTCTTTTGATTCTAGTACCGTAGGCCAGTGTAGTGAAGTACCCTTTGTCTACCCCTTTGTCACCTTTGTCAATGACTGAAATAAAACCCCCCGAGGTTTTGGTGACGTCTACCACTGAGGTCGGTAGTTTAATTTTCTGTGAATGAGGAACCTTCCTTTCAATACTGGTTGGATCTGTCGTATAATTTTTCGTCTCTGTAATGAAATAGTTGTTTCCAGGTAGAGCAGTTCCGATACCAAAAAGGTACATACCTAAACTCTCAACCTGATATTTCTTTCGACTCGTGGTTTCTTAACTACAAAAACTTGACACCACAACCTCTTTTGAGAACTCTCAGGGAACCTGACGTTCCTCGAGGTTGGTCAGGTAGGATTTCCTCTAGTCAGGACTCACAAGTAAGCTTCTGACTACAACTTCGACTTTGAGGTAATGAAACCGGTGGACTACACTTCTTGACTGAGTAAACTTTTCTGGGACTACGACCCTTTCTCACTTCCGTCCTTCTCTTCCCCTACCGTGTCCTACTCTACCAACCTATCGTAGTGACTGAGTTACCTGCACTCAAACCCATTTGAGGCCCTCAACCATTATTTGTCTCCGGACCCCACGATGCCAGGTACCCCAGTGTTTCTCAGCCTGTGCTGACTCGTTGACTTGACTTGACTATGTAGACTTTTTTATAACCATAGTTTTGATATAATGTTGAGTTGTTATTTTTCTATTTATTAAGTAAATTTTTAAAAGGAAGGAGTAATTCCTATAAAGATTCACTTTGACCTTACAAACACCCAACAAAAAAAAAATGACATACAGACACTATCCTTTCTTATGTTACTGACGAGTCATCTCAAACCACGATAACGGAACTAATTCCGTGGTCTTCAAAGTTATTTATAGACGGCCCCTTTTTTAATCACATCTACTCTAGTGACTTCATTAAGATTCTCATTCATCTTTATACTTTTTAAGAAGATATTTGTGTTTCATTACTGTATATTTAACCTTAAGTAAAATGAGTATTTTACAGAGAGTTAGTTATGTTTTCTATGTTTTTATAATCTTTAGATTATAATTGTTAAGTAAAATTGTAAAAGTTTTTACTGTTCATCAACAACGTTTTTTAAAGTTGAAGAAAAAGGAGTAAAATAAAAAAGACTTGGTGAAATTTAAACGTCTAGAGTACTATCCAGAGTAGATTTGTGAAGTCGTACATGTTGGTCACTATACAAACTTTTAAAAGAAAAAGAAAGAAAACGGACCGACGCGTCGAAAGTCCTAGAATCAAGGGGTTGGTCCCTAGTGTGGTGCGGAGACTGGGATCGTCACTTTCGTCTCAGGATTGTCAATGCCTTATGGGAACTTTTAAAAGAATTATTGACGTCAAAAATTTTTTCAGTGAGTTTCACGTTAAGGGTTCCTTAGAACCCATAGTGATACCTAAAACTCGAAAAATGAATAAGTTAGGGTGTTGTCTAATGAGTAAAACTTAAAGAACTTTTACAGGTAGTAAAAGAACGATACATACAACGGTTTCCACACTACAGTTTGACTAAAATAAAGATAAAAGTAATGAGTAAAAATTAAATAAATTTTTTATTTTGAAAAAAAAAACCGAACTTCCAAGTCCACCAGAAAAAGAAAAGAAAATTTCAGATTATGATTGTATGTCCTGTATCGATTCTCAAGATCTAGTTAGTTAAGAGGGTCCGTGGACCCCCGGGAAAATTGTACCTTTACGTTCAGAGGAAGACAAAATCTTTTCAAACAAAGTAATATTAAAATTTATAATAAAGACAAGTAAAGGGTAAATAAAAAGATCAAGTTAAAGAACTAGATTTATATAACCTAAAAGAGAGAAAGAGAGACTAGGAAAATAGATAGAATAAAGTTAAAGTGAAAGTACTTAAAAAAGTGAAGATCAGAAATACAGAGAATGACTTGAAACCATTATAGATAGGATGGAACCCATGGAACATTAAATGAAAAGTAAAGACTTTACTAAAAACAGAGAAAAAATAAAGGAAAGGTCTGAAGTCAGTCGAGGGCAAAGTATGTAGAGGGATAAGTAACAGGTAAAGTTAACACTCAAAACTTCACAGACTAAGTACCACAAGAAAGTATTACGTCAGCGAACACATTACATTCAATAAATATAAACTCATAACACAGAACCGAAGGGACCACCGAGTGTACCATTCTTAGATGGACGTTACGCCCTCTGGAGTCAAACTAGGAACCCAACCTTTCTAGGGGACCTCTTCCCTTACCGATGGGTGAGGTCATAAGAACGGACCTTTTAAGGTACCTGTCTCCTTGGACCTCCCGATGTCAGGTATCCTAAAGTTTTTCAACCTGTGTTGACTCGTTGATTGTGAATCTGAAAATAGAATCAAAAGGAAAAACACGGAAAGAAAAGAAATAAAAAGGAAAGTAAGAGACACATCACTCGCACAAATCTTCTAAACCAAAATCAAGAGACGAAAGAATATCATTGAGACATACCTACAACCGAAGAAAAAAATGACTTTTCATAGACGTAACCAAAAAAAATCTACGTCGTTATGTCATTCGATAGAACACTACCCCCTTCTTTCCTCTATTCAACCGATTAATCCAAAGAGAGGTAAGTTGTCGTGGGAGGAGACACCGATGTTATTTCACATCTGAAAAATTATTTACCATGAAAAACACCATCACCACTCTTGTCTTAAACAGGAAAAAAAAGAAAAAAGGGGAGAGTAGAGGAAACCTGGGGATACACATCAACGAAAAAACAAAGGGAAGTGATGGTTCTGTGGTTCTCTGTGGAGGAGGAAGGAACGTTTGATAATAGGTAAAGGAGTCTTAATTACGAAAGGGTTATGATAGTTGATTCAGTTTAGTGGGGGTGAAAGATCTGGGGAATAGAGGATAGAAATCATCGATCCCGGGATCGTTCATCAGGTACAAATTTCGTATTAAGTCCTTGATTCTTTTGATAATTACAATTAAGGTTAGATATATATCGATGGTAAGATTCCCTTTGGACCTTAAAAGAGAACGTTTTGTCATTTCAAGAGAAAGAATTTCGATGAGTAATAAGGAAAATAAATTATAAACTCAAGGAGGATTTTTCTACATAAAAAGAAAAAAAATTCTATATAAAAAGATAATAGAGAAAGGTTCTAGGAAGTGATTCTGTAGATGAAATTTTTCTCATCAAAGACGTACGTTTTTCGACATGTAGGGAAAAGAATGAAATGACAAAGAAAATTTTTTTTTTGTTATTATCCTTACCTTAAACGAATGTAATGTCTTCTGAACATCTACGTTATGTCACTGCGATAGTAATTTAGTTTCAGGTTAATTTTATAACAGGTTTAGGAAACGGTTTCATTTATTTTACGACGACCGTTTTAAGACTTTGGGTGTTTCAATCAGAAATGTTTGCAAACAAACAAAACTCAAGAAAAATGAGAAAGTTCTACGGGTCAAGGGAGTTTTTAGAAAGAAGAGACAACATAGGTCGTGAGGATTTTATTGTGACATTTTAATAATTACGTGGGTGTATATTCCAGTGGAGATTAAGTCTTTTTCACTCCAAAATAAGGTATAACGGTATATCTCTAATCTAATAAGTTCATATTATACCGGATCAAATGACACTCGTCTTCTGATTTCGTAGAAAAGTTTGTGATCTTTATGTGGGTTGTTTTTCTTGTCTTTTTGTCTGTGTAACACGATACGGTCTGTCTTTGATTTTTAATCCTAGTAGTTATTTATTAAGTTCTGTGTACTACATCCCATGAGGTTTTAGTAATCCTTCTTTAAGAAATTTGTGTGGTCTTTGTCCTTCGATCGGTTTCAATCACAATGAGGAACTTGTACTCATTGATTTTCTTAAAAAACTTTGATTTTCATATATTTCTTTAGTTCAATTAAAGAATTGTGTTAGGACAACCCCCTTTTTTCCTGTCTTTTTAAAGGTGAGGATTTGACGTAATTTTTTTATGGGTTCGTAAGTATATTAACTGGTGTGTATAACAACATATTCTATATGAACTGTTTGGGCGTCGGGATACTGTAAGGACTTTCAAATTTCTGTGAGATTCCCTTTTCTGTTGAGTTTAAATAACCAGCTATCTCTGTTTGTGTTTTACGATAATATTGAGGTTTTGTAGGGTTCTCAGTGACTTCTAATAAAAACACTTCTGTCCAATATATCTTTGCTGTGTTGTTAGATTACGTAGAAGGAACTTTACTCTAGGGGGAAACCTCTTTCTTTACCGTTGGGTGAGGTCATAAGAACGGACCCTTTAGGGTACCTGTCTCCTCGGCCCACCGGGTGTCATGTGTCCCAACGTTTCTCAGCCTGTGTTGACTCGCTGAGGTGAAAGTGAAAGTGAAAGGTGTGAGTGTCGTAGTGGTAAGAAGATTAAAAGTTTAATGTTAGAACGTTGGTTTCTATGATTTGTATCGGAACCGATAATGGATGAAATTTCTTCGTGTTTCTTCTATTACTCGACCCCTTTCTCTGTAGTAAACTCCATCCCTTGTCTTTCAATTGAGGGTTCTCTTTATTCCAATGTACTCGAATACCGGGTTGACGACTGTACGTAGAAAAATGGTAGTCGCACGTTCCTCCATCGTATAGTCAATTTTTTCTTGTAGTCAAATTTTTCTAGTGTATTTCACTTCACTCGAGTGAGTCAGCACAGGCTGAGACGTTGGGGTACCTGACATCGGGTGGTCCGAGAAGGTAGGTACCCTAAGAGGTCCGTTCTTATGACCTCACCCAACGGTAAAGGAAGAGGCCCCTTGAAGGGCTGGGTCCCTAGCTTGGGCCCAGAGGGCGTAACGTCCGTCCGCGAAATGGGAGACTCGGTGGCCCCTTCGGTGTATGGTCAATTTTTTCTTATGGAGGGTTCTTTAAATCATTTCACTTATATTGCTTTAGGACCTTTTGGTTCGAGATTAAGAGTGACTTTCTGGAGAATAGACCATCTTCAACATTCGTCTGAAACGTCTTCAAGAGGTTTGGTCGTTTACACATATAAGTATTCCTTATTAGAAACATCTCAGTTTCCGTTAAAATTTTATCGTCATCAGTCTTCTTTAGGACAGTTTTAATGACTTGTAAGAGTCCTTGGACAGACGGTCACGTCCTCTACAATCTCTGTATCCAAGTAAGTGGATCCAACCCTCTAGGGGACCTCTTTCCGTACCGTTAGGTGAGGTCATTACGAACGGATCTCTTAGGGTACCTGTCTCCTTGGACGATGTCAGGTGCCCAACGTTTCTTAGCCTACACTGACTTCGTTGAATCGTACGGACGTAGATCATCCATGTGTATTGACCTCAATATATACACACAACAAGATTAGTAAAATAAAACGAATTTATATATACATATATACTTTCATACATCTTATAAATATCAAAGTAATTATTTAATATAAGATGTAAGTTTATCTATGTTTTGTATTCTCTGTTTCTTGAGTATTTTGAGTTGTAGTTTTTTTTTTTGTTGGATTAATTTTTTACCCGTCTCCTAGATTTGTCTTTAAAAAGACTTCTGTATATCGAATCGACGAACAGCACAGGTTAAGACACGCTGGGATACCAGACGTCGGACGGTCCGAGGAGACAGGTAAGAGATCCGTTCTCATGATCTCACCCAACAGTACCGGAAGAGGTCCCCTAGAAGGGTTGGGTCCCTAGCTTGGACCCAGAGGACGTAACGTCCGTCAGAAATGGTGACTCGGTGCTCCCTTCGGGTTTCTGTACATCTCTTGGTTGTCTATATACTTTTCTACGAGTTGTAGTGATTAGTAGTCTTTTTACGTTCAGTTTTGGTGTTACTCTATAGTGGAGTATGGACAGTTCTACGGGTAAAATTCTTCTGTTGTCTACTGTTCACGATCGGTCGTACATTTCTCTTGAGAGCACGTGACAACCACCCTTACATTTAACCATGTCGGTGATACTTTTTGACATACCTCCAAGGAGTTTTTTTTTTTTGACTTTTATCTTGATGGTATGTTGGGTCGTTAAGGTGAAGACCCATAGATGGTTTTTATTTGTTTTTCTGGTCAAACTTTTCTGTATACGTAGAGACACAAGTGATGTCGTAATAAATGTTATCGGTTCTGTACCTTTGTCGGAGTCACAGGTAGGTATCTACTTACCTGTTTCTTCTACACCACATTTATGTTGTCTCATACCGTGATTCAGTGAAGTCAACACAAGCTGACTTATACCTTATAATGAGTTGGTATTTGCTCTTATTTTAGAACGGTAAACGGTGTTGACTTGGACCTCCCATAATACGATTCTTTTCTTCGACCTGTCTCTTTTTGTTTATGACGTACTGAAGTGACTGTTCATCTGAAATTAATTTTATTTATTTATTTATGTGTATTGTTTTACCTTTGTTTCAGTGTCTATGTCTCTTGTTTATCCCCCAACGGTCTCCCCTCCTCCAACCCCCTACTCACTTTGTCCACTCCCTCTAAATCACCATGTTTAAAGATCAATGTTTTATTTACAGTGTCCCTACTTTATATCATACCTCTTATATCAGTTATTGTTATATTATAGAAACATATTTCTGTCTACCATTTATTTGATTAGTTGTAATAGTAAAACATTACATGTCTTTATATTTAGTGATATAACATGTGGTCCTTAATTGTATTAAAAATCCAGTTAATATGAATTTTGTTTGAGTATCTCTTTTCACTAGTCTAAATACCAATGGTCTCCGACCTCCACCTCTCACTCCCTTGATCTATTTCCACGAGTTTTCTATGTTTGAAGGTCAATATTCTTTTTCTTCATGATCTCCACATTACATGTTGTGCTAATTACACTAATTGTGACGATATACAATGTATACTTTCAAGAATTCATTTAGGATACTCAGTGTTTCTTTTTTATGAAAAAGGAAGTAGATAAGAAAGATAGTTCTCTACTACCTACAAGTGAGTTGAACACCATTTGTAAAATATCACAGTCAGTTTAGTAATACGGAAATTACATGTGTTACGAAATAAGGTTAATATAAAGTTATTTTGACATTCTCTCCTTTTCCGGGTCATTTTTTCATTTTTTTAATATATATATGTATATACATATACTTTCCTTTCAACTTTCAATTCAGTGTGTCAGCACAGACTGAAACGCTGGGGCACCTGACATCGGGTGGTCCGAGGAGGCAGGTACCCTAAGAGGTCCGTTCTTATGACGTCACCCAACGGTTAAGGAAGAGGTATATGTATATGAATATATATATATATATATATATATATATGTATATGAATATATATATATATATATATTACGTCGGTGAAAAAAAAGTAATAATACGAAAACTCTAGGTTCGTACAGCTAAACTGATGGTTAGATCAAGTAATGACAATTATCGATATGCCATATTATACTTTCCCGAAGGGTCCACCAAGTCACCAATTCTTGTACGGATGGTTACCTCCTCTACGTCCAAACTAGGGATCTACCCCTTCTAGAGGACCACTTCCTTTGTCGTTGGGTGAGGTCATAAGAAGTGACCTTTTAAAGTGCCTCTCTCCTCGGACCACCCGACATCAGGTACCTCAGTGTCAACGTTTCTCAGTCTGTGTTGACTCGTGAACATAGTCAAGTCAAGTCAAGTCAGCGAGTCAGCACAGACGTAGAAACGCTGGGGTACTTAGTGTCGTGTGGTCCGGAGGGACAGGTAGTGGTTGAGGGCCTCAAGTGAGTTTGAGTGCAGGTAGCTCAGTCACTATGGTAGGTCGGTAGAGTAGGAGACAGCAGGGGAAGAGGAGGACGGGGGTTAGGGAGGGTCGTAGTCTCAGAAAAGGTTCCTCAGTTGAGAAACGTACTCCACCGCTTTCAAAACCTCAAAGTCGAAATCGCAGTCAGGAAGGTTACTTATGGGTCCTGACTAGAGGAAATCCTACCTGACCAACCTAGAGGAACGTCAGGTTCCCTGACAGTTCTCAGAAGAGGTTGTGGTGTCAAGTTTTCGTAGTTAATAAGCCACGAGTCGGAAGAAGTGTCAGGTTGAGAGTTTAGGTATTTACTGGTGACCTTTTTAGATCGGAACTGATCTACCTGGAAACAACCGTTTCATTACAGAGACGAAAAGTTATACGATAGATCCAACCAGTATTGGAAGGAAGGTTCCTCATTCGTAGAAAATTAAAGTGTCGACGTTAGTGGTAGACGTCACTAAAACCTCGGGGGTTTTTTATTTCAGACTGTGACAAAGGTGTCACTACCCTGGTCTACGGTACTAGAAGCAAAAGACTTACAAGTCGAAATTCTGTTGAAAAAGTTAGAGTAGAAAGTGAAAGTAGTTCTTCGAAAAATCGAGGAGAAGTGAAAGACGGTAGTCCCACCACAGTAGACGTATAGACTCCAATAACTATAAAGAGGGCCGTTAGAACTAAGGTCGAACACGAAGAAGGTCGGGTCGCAAAGAGTACTACATGAGACGTATCTTCAATTTATTCGTCCCACTGTTATATGTCGGAACTGTATGAGGAAAAGGAGAAACCTTGGTCAAACAACAAGGTACAGGTCAAGATTGACAACGAAGGACTGGACATATGTCCAAAGAGTTCTCCGTCCAGTCTACCAGACCATAAGAGTAGAGAAAGTCTTAACAGGTGTCAAAGAACACTAGGTGTGTCAGTTTCCGAAACCGTATCAGTTATTTGTCTTCTTGACATGTTTTGTCTCGAAATGTTGGTTCTATTAGTGCTAACATACTAGTGAGTTGATCTCGGTCTGTAGGACCTTACACTTCAGTTCACCCGTAATCTTTCGTAGTGATGCTTGTTTCGATCACCTCCACTACCTTAAGGTCACCTCGATAAAGTTTAGGACTTTCTACTACGACACTTTCACGACGTGAGTTATACGGTCGTATAAACCTTTTGAGTCGTCCCCGGTGTCCTGACCTTTTCCAGTCGAAAGTAAGGTTAGGTTTTCTTTCCGTTACGGTTTCTTACGAGTTTGATGACGTGTTAACGTGAGTAGAGTGTTTCATCATTTCATTACGAATTTTAAGAGGTTCGGGTCCGAAGTCGTTATGTACTTGGCACTTGAAGGTCTGCAATTTCGACCAAAATCTTTTCCGTCTCCTTGGTCTCTAGTTTAACGGTTGTAGGCGACCTAGTAGTTTTTTCGTTCGCTCAAGGTCTTTTTGTAGATAAAGACGAGGTAACTGATACGGTTTCGGAAACTGACACACCTAGTGTTGTTTGACACCTTTTAAGACTTTCTCGTGTACATATGTGTGTGTATTGTGCCTTCACGAAGTAAAATGAATCTGTAAGGTAATACCTACCTGTAGACGAAAATAAATAACAATCTTTATTACAACGTATTTTATGAGAAGGTCCGATGAAACAGATGTACACGTTCTACGAAATGTTTGATATCGGTCGGGTATCTGGTTTAAATTGGACAGTAGACAAAGATATACATTGTCGACATTCCATAATGTAAAAAATTACCAATTTTTCTGTAATTCCCTCTGATAAAGTACTGTTTACTTTGTATATTTTAAGTTTCAATTGACTGATATTTATTTCAAAATAAACTTGGGTAAGTAGACAATTACATAATAAACACTGACGAAAACGTGATGTTATTGTCTTATAAACGTCGACTCTGGTAAGCTGGATGTTTCCGATTTTACAAATGAATCGACCGGAAAGTGTCTTTTTCAAACGATTGGGGATAAGATTTTATTAATAAATCTTCACCTGAACACCCCAGTATCAATACGTATAAAATTTAAAACGATCATTGTTGGTTTAATGATAGGTTCCCCCCCGTAGTTAAATATGACGGTGGTCTTTACACATTTAAAGGCAAAGGGAGTAGTGGTGAATTAAAGGCTGTTCTTCGTCATAGAGTAAGAGAATTAAAGGTAAAAGGGAAAATTTTTTATGAACTTCTTAGTGACCTGTACTCAAAAAGAAAAGGTTTGATAGAGGAGACCAGTGAAAAGATAACCCCACAGAAAATTTTTCTTAGTTACACGTCAATGAATATATTAGACCTTTCTTTGACAAACTGTATGTACAACGTTTATTAAAGTGGGTCTCAAAGAGAAAATTGAAACATAAAAAAAAAATGATGAATTCCACAAAATTGAAACAACGTCAATTCGAAATAGTTAGTATAATAACTATAATGTGATTTCGTAAATTATCGATACTAACCAATCATATTATAGAAAGTTGTAATAAAGGGTTGAGAACAATTCAAATCATTAATTTACCATCTCAGAGAATTTAAAAGATAATATGTCAGACATTTTTTTTTTTTTCTTTCTTTCTTTTTTCTATTTTGTTGTCCCTTTCAACGGAGAAGGACTAGGAATATGGAGAATAGCAAGGGAACAGAAGACCGTAACAAACCCTGAAGGACACATCTACCGTTATGTCATACGTAAGAATAGAGTAGACTGAAAGTATCTCTACGAAGATTTCTCAGTACGATTTTACATTACAAAAGACGACCGAAATCTATATGTCGGAAATAATTCAGTTCCGTCGAGAGATAAAGGTCAAGTGATTCGACACAACGAAAAAAAGTAGTAATTACTAACTACTTAAAATTAGTCCACGAAAAAGACGTAGATGACTTTGTTAATGTATGATAAAGAGTAAATCATATGTCTATGTTACTTTATGTAATTATATAAAAGATTGAGATTTAGTAAGGATCTTAAAATTCTATTGAAGATAAACCAGTACTTCATAAAAATGAAAATGTAATAACCCAAACTTAAATTCTAAACATGTAGACGAATTTTTTTCTAAACATGTATACATTATTATTTTACTCCAACCAAGATAATAAAAAAGTAAGAGAAGAACAGATCAAAACCCAAGTTTAAATTGATCAAGGTAGTTTAATTAACCCACCGTACGAAAGAAACAGATAAGACAAACATACAGTCAAAGTGTACAAACCATTTACGGTGTTCATTTTTGGTAGATTCGGATGACGAATAAACTTCAAACAACCATCTTCCATAAAAAGATGTTGACTATTTTTTCGTTTAAGAGAATGAACTTCCGAACTAAATAAAGAAAATGAATAAAAAAAGGATTTAAGGGGCATAAGGACATAATGAAATCAGTGTAAGGTTCACTAAAAGTATTGGAACATGACTTTTACGTAGTACATTTGTGGTGTAAAACTCTAAAACAAAGTTTAATCATCCTATTAAAATGAGAAAGTTTCTCCCGTAAACCAGGTTAATATGAATTGAATATCTGACTATGTTGACACGAATTATAATTATAGTGAAAAGATAAAGAGTAGATAAACTACAAAGAAAATAAAAGGAAACAAGGAAACTTAATTCGTTTATGACATAATTAGAAAAAAAGAGATAATTGTACCATCAATATATATGTAAATATTATTAATATCACTGTAATATTGTAATTTGAAACCGAAGTATTAGATTAGTTTACCGGGTGTAAATAGTAAAGAGGTTATTCTTATCATAAAACGTTGCGAAAGTAAGATTAATAGGGAGACGGAAAACGTAACGTCGACATTATATAAAATTAATGTGTTTATAACAAGATTGAGTTGTTCTCTAACCCAACACCAAAAAAACCATGATAGTTATAAAGTAATAGAATGTACTATACATACAGATAAGACCAAGAGAAGTAAGGAATGATTTAAGACAAAGGGTTATCCTAGTAATATGAAGACCGATTTCATGAAGGAAATCAAAAATGACATCAAGTCCACGTGACCGTTGTTTAACAAGACAAAACTGACTTCTTTAGAAATAAAGTGAAAGTAAAAACCTTCTATAAAAACGACACATATCTAAATATCCAATCTTCAAAAGAAGGTGAGTCATGAAATTTTTACAGTAGGACAACAAATACTGAAGGTGACAAAGCCAGTGAGTCAAGTAGTGAGTCAGCACAGGTTGAGACGCTGGGGTACCTGGCGTCGTACGGTCCGAAGGGACAGGTAGTGGTTGAGGTCGTCGAATGAGTTTGAGTACAGGTATCTCAGCCATATGGTAAGTTGCTAGAGCAGGAGACAACAGGGGAAGAGGAGGGCGGAGGTTAGAAAGGGGTCCTAGTCCCAGAAAAATTTACTCAGTCGAGAAGCGTAGTCCACCGGTTTGAAAACCCTCAAAGTCGAAGTTGTAGTCAGGAAGGAGGGTACTCATAAGTCCTGACTAGAGGAAATCCTACCTGACCAACCTAGAGGAACGTCAGGTTCTTTGAGAGTTCTCAGAAGATGTTGTGCTGTCAAGTTTTCGTAGTTCAGAAGCTGTGAGTTGAAAGAAATGTCAGGTTTAGAGTGTAGGTATGTACTGATGTCCTTTTTAGTATCAAAACTAATCTACCTGTAAACAACCGTTTCATTTCAGAGACGAAAAATTATACGACAGATGCAACCAGTGTGGAAAAGAAGGTTGTTCGTTCACAGAAAATTAAAGTACCGGCGTCACTGATAGACGTCACTAAAACCTCGGGTTCTTTTATTTCAGTCGATGACAAAGGTAATAAAGGAGTAGATAGACAGTACTTCACTACCCTGGCCTATGGTACTAGAATCAAAAGGTTTACAACTCAAAATTCGCTTGAAAAAGTGAGAGAAGAAAGTGAAAGTAGTTCTCCAAGAAATCAAGAAGAGAAAGACGGTATTCCCACCACAGTAGACGTCTAGACTCCAATAGCTATAAAGAGGGGTGTTAGAATTACGGTCGAACACGAAGTAGGTCGGACCGTAAAGTGTACTACATGAGACGTTATATGTCGGAACTGCATGAGGAAAAGGATAAACCTTGGTCAGGCAACAAGGTCCAGACCAAGGTTCACCACGAAAAACTGTATGTCTAAAGAGTCCTCCGTTCATTCAGCCAGACTATAAGGGTAGAGAAATTCTGAAAGGGTATCAAATACAACACTAGGTGTCTCAGTTTCCGAAACCGTATCAGTAATTTCGTCTTCATCTACAAAAAGACCTTGAGAGGACGAAAAGACAACTAAGTTGCCTACAACCATTAAAATAGAGACCAAGAAGACGGAAAAGATTTTGGTCGAACTTGTAGACCTTCAAGTGTCAAGTGTATGACAATTTCAGACCGAACCTCTTAAAACTCTCAATGAAACGATCGTACACTCTACTCACGTTAACACGTCATCAAACTCGTAAGAAACCGTAACGGAAAGAGACCCTAACCTTACTTTTGACTGAAAAGGTCAGGATACCGGTGACGACTCAAAAGGTTTAAACGACCGTATAATTCACGTCGTGAAAGTGTCGTGGTAGAAAATCCTACACTTTATCGAGTTGGCCTTAAGGTAGTGGAGGTGATCGAAACAGCAGCACTCCGGGTAACTTAAGCGTAAGGCCCTACAGACCGAGATCCACTCACTAGTGTAGCAGCACCAATAGACCCAGTACTTCTAGAAAAACATATAAAGAAGACACATAAGAGCGGTGGAGAAGAATTACAGAGGACGAAAACAATCCAGGTATGGTAAAGACAGGAATTAACACGGGTAGAACCGTACTTTACAAGGGAATCATAGAGATTAAAAGAACTTCTCTAGGGATCATAAAGGGTGATAACAAAAGGAGATAAAGAAACGTGACCAGTGGATCCTTCCGAAAGAATAGAGAAGAACGATAAGAGACCTTGAGACGTAAGTTTGACCATATAGACAGGAAAAGAGGAAACGGAAAGTGAAGAAAGAGAAAAGAGTCGATAAACATTGTAGAAGAGTCTGTTGGTAAACCGGAAAAAACGTAAAGAAAGAGAACCCCTACCAGAACTAGTAACGGAGGACATGTTGTAATTCTTGGAGGCAGGTATAACGATAGTCGAGAACAGGGAACTTAGATAAACAGTGGACGTGACATATTAGTAATCCCTAAACTAAATCCAGTATGAACTTACCAGATCACCAAAAGGGATGAAAGAAGTTAAATTCGGACTTAAACCGTTACTCAAGTACTAGACTCGGTGTCAGTCGAGGACCAGAACAAAAACGACTGACATATCTCGAAGAGGTAGAAGACGACGTTTCTTATGTCTTAGACTAAAGACATAACTGGTAGATCCCTACAGGTGCACATCTTAGAAGTGAACACAACAGCCTTCTCCCACAAACGATACTGGTCATGTAAGAGAATCGTTTTTAGATAACCGGAAACGTGACGAAGTAAGACATGAGGCTCAGTTTTAAAAGGACAATGAGCTCCATAAAGAACTGAAGGATGAAAACGTAAGGTCAGGGGACTTACTTTTCCTGTAGAAAAACCCCACAATCAAGATCTTCCAGAGTATCCAGAAGTATCTTGGCAAGTTGAAGTCGAAGAAGTCCTAATGACCAGCCCCGTATTTGAACCTAATGACACTATTACTTACCAAACAGAACCTTTGCTTGTCTCTAGTAAGACAGTAAAAACTCTAACGTAGGTTCATGACGTAAAGTGTGGGAAGACAACTGATACAACCGATGAAGTAAAGAAGATTCCCTAAGAACGGGTGTCATCATCTATATTACCAGTAGACTCAATTTAAGTGGGAAAGGTCAGGTAAAATCAAGGGACTAAGGAGCTTACAACTGCAAGTGAGAACCGTAGAGGACAAACTGGTGAAGGTTTAACGGAACTAAGTACCTGGATTGTAAGGTCCAAGGAGACTTTATAACAAGAAATGTCGTAGGTGACAAATACAGTCATAATTTCCGTTACACGTAAGAGTCACCTGAAAATTCTAAAGGAGAAACAGACACTAAAAAGTTGTAAAACTGATACTACAACAAAGTGACATTGTTAGGACGAGTCTTAATCATCTTAATTAACTTAGACTACACAAAGTATGCAAAGTAATCAAAACGAGTAATAGAGAAGTACAAACGACGAAGGAATAAAAGTTAGACAGGAGATCGAATTCTGTGATAAATGTGTGTAAAATGACTTGGATTATTATAGGGAATGAGAAGGAAGAAGGAAGGACGAAGGAAGGAGAGTGTGAGAGAGGGAAGGAGACAAGGAAAGAAGAAAAGAAAGAAAGACACGAAGTCGAACCTAGAAAAGGGATGACTTAACAGAAGTTCATGTGAATACGACAAAAGACTACATAGGTTAAAAAGTACAGTTCGGTCAGTGACTCAAGAAGTTAAGTCTATGATATTAAAAGTCAAGATCTTACCAGCAAAGTTACAGAATCTATACAAGTATAAAAGACCACTTAAGGGATAGAAATTTAGACAAAAGTTCTTAACAAAGGATAAAAGAACTTTTATAATTTTTATCCATGGAGTTCCAAGAAAAGATGATTGAAGTCCAAGAATTAGTGAAGTTCCAGATGAAGATATAAGATAAAACGAACAAAAAGAGAACATTATATCTGCATTCCGGAAGAGTCCACCACGGTCACCAATTCTTGGTCGGAAGTTACGTTCTCTGTATTCTCTGTAGTCAAGGTAGGGACCCAGCCCTTCTAGGGGACCTCTTCCCGTGTCGGTGTGTGAGGTCATAAGAACGGACCTCTTAGGATACCTGTCTCCTCGGACCTCCCGATACCTGGTATCCCGGAGTTTTTCAGCCTTTGCTAATGTCACAGACTCGTGTGTGTTATCTCAGGATTACAAGAGGTAAAATACGTAGATCATTAAAAAATAACTATCACATATCGTGTGATGTATGAACAAATTTCCCCCTATTTTTGGATGACTGTTACGATAAAAGGTAGACTCTTCTAGGTGTGTAACAAGACCATCCGCGAATCTCTCACCACCACGCTTACCATCTTGTGATGGCAAGTCAGTCACTGAGTCGACTTAATTCTGACGGAGTGTTAAAACTATTTTGAGTAAGTTAGAAATTAAATGGGGATCTGAGAAATTCTAAAATTTAAGTTCGGACCGTCCAGAAACAGTGGAGTTGTTTCTCATTGACGTCTTTTAAGGTGTACGAAAAGTCTCCAAGGACCGAATCAAAAAACAGGGCAACGAGACGTATCGAAGTCTTAATGTGTGAGGTCGGGGTGACTCAACGGTATTCGGTATGACCAGTGAGACAGGGGTAATGACTATGAGACTCTGGTTCGGGTCTAAGAAGATTGTACCTCCATGTGTTGAAAAAAGGACGTTTCCCGGTTTCTGAAAGACCGGTATTTCGGTATAAAACCTGACCGGTATTTCAGAGATAGTGTTCATGAGTTGAGAGGTAATATCATGTTTTCGTAGGTATCTGTTATACATTTACTTATTTCTTTACTTACACCGACAAAATTTTTTTTTTGAAATGATCTATCCGTCGTCTGGTTTGGACTGAGTATCCGGTATTAAACGACTGAAAACGAGAACAACGTAGATGTTAGTCATTCACATAGGTTTCCCTTTCATCGAACTTTAACACAGTCAAGTGGTGGTAGAGGTCTTGACAGTTGAGAGTGGACCCCATAAGAAGCCCCTTAGTGTGGGACTTCTAGAAATGACGAAGTCTTGACATTCTGATCCTTTAAGTCAATAAACAAAAGTCTTCAAAAGACGATTCGTCAATCGAAAGGCAATCGAAGTTTTAAACCGTTTATAAAACTTTCCCTTTGACCAGTACACTAACTCCGTTTATAGAATTTTCCCTTTGATTAAAGACTAGTTCATTGTTGACCCAGTGAGATTTGAGTGTGTTAGTGGTTGTAAAAACGACCAAAGAGATAGACGTTCGTTACTTACTGGGTGTCGGACCTCGTTTGGGTCTAAGAGTTGAAAACCGGATGAGGGTCTTAGTCGTTTAATTGAGTCACCTTTTCACCAGTGTCTGAAAGTCGAGTAGAGACTCTTCAAAAGGGTTTAGATATAAAAATGGAAGAGACAGGTGTAACGAAGACATCGGAATTTTTCATAATAAAAACAGTCCGAAAAGATCGACAAAAACCACCTTAGTATTCGGATCACGTTTAAAAAAAGAGTAAGGACTTAATCTTAGATATAGGTTGATGAAGACTATTAATTTTACAAGTAATAGTAAATGAAGATTCATAAAATTTAAAAGGTAGTAAAAATAAATAAGATTCTTATTAAGTTTTAAACGAAAATTTAAAGATGTACATATATATGATTTGTGATTTTATATATTAGAAAAAAACAATAATTGTTGATATAACACTAGTTTTTTTGTACGAGGTGTAATGTTTGTGAAATATCAATAATTCCACACGAAAAACCGGTTGATGCCCAGTTAAAATGATTCCATAATTATACCAGAACTCTTCTTACAAATAAGAGATTGACAACTTAGATAGTCACTTAGTACAACGAGTATAGAAACCCCCTTAGAAAGTAGTTAAAGACTATTACACTATAACTTTAGATGATTTCACCACTTAAATAGTTTGAGAAAACATTCAATGTATTTAAAATTTTTATATATAACACCGATACGATAATCCATTGATTTTCGAATTGTACGAAAATAGAAAGATTACTCATTTAGAAAATGGTTGTCAACGGGAGTAATGCAAATTACCACGGGAAAGGACTCCAGATAAAATAGATTATAGTTATATTGATATGTTCGAAAGAAAACCCATGGTCATCAAACCATTACGAAAATAAAAGTCATACATTACAGTAATACAAAACAGACATCAATCTAAAGAAAAATAGGATTATACTACTAGACAGAATTTGATCCTAATTGAGTGAATTTAAATCACAATATTCGTTGAAGATTAATATTGACAAAAGGATGAAACATCAAAGATGAGAAGGAAAAAAAACAAAGTGGAAGTGACGAAACGACGGAGGAGTGACTAAAAAAATTTAAGGTAAAGAAGGGGATAGGACAAAAAAAAATAGAATAAAGGACAAAGATCTGTCAGTCTTCATAAAAAATTATACATTTTACGTATGAATGGTTTGGTTGTTGAAGGACAAGAAAGATGTATGACGATAATTTCTGTAGTCATGAAATTAAATAGCATGAAGGGGTTTATTAATAGTAGTAGTGATGATAGTGTTAATATTTTGTATTAGTCAAAAATGGTGTTCTCATCCTGTACTGACTTCGGTGAATCGTATGTGAAGGTAAAGTGATGAAACATAGTCTAGAGAGAGAAGACCGAGGAAACGGAAGAAGTTCTTCACTGGGGAAGTCTACAGTAAATTCATTCTCTCATAACTAAGTTTTATGAGAGTCGAAAAGATATACACTTTTACGAGAATAAAAACAAGTAAGACATTTCTATCAAATTGACCCATTAGTTAAAATTCGACTATCAATGAAAAAATTTGGGTAAGTAGGTATTTACCTACACGTCGGAAAACAGAACTTAGAGTGTGTTTCGGTACCATTAATTCTTAAGGTCTAAAGGTATCGTGATTAATATCCCTTGGAACAGAAGATACAAACACATGGTGAACCTAAAATCCAGGAATTTAGGTTTAAAAAGAGGTTCTATATAGGGATAGTAACTTCTTTCACCTCGAAAGATGACTCCCACTGACTATTCGTTATCTATAAAAAACGGAGTGTCTAATTGGTTTTTTTTTTTTTTTTTTCGGAAGTCATCCTATTTCTTACAGTAGAAGACATTTCTGTACAACCTAATTCCACGTCGACCTGTGTAGTACCTAACCGAGGTCCTCTCGATGGGGTGGGTGACTATGAACAAAATATCATTTCGATTCGTCCGGAACGTTTCCTCTGTTTGTTAGAATCGAATAACGGTCGACGAATCCTTTCTATGTGTCCGAAAGGGACTATGGAGTGAACCATTTCTTAGGTGGACGTTACGTCCTCTGGGGTCAAGTTAAGGATCCAGTCCTTCTAGGGGACCTCTTCCCTATCCGATGGGTGAGGTCATAAGACTGGACCTCTTAAGGTACCTACCCCAGCGTTTCTCAGTCTATACTGACTTACTGAACGTGAAAGTGAAATCCCTTCTACGTACAAACCTTATAGTCGACACTCAAAGATTTTTGTAATACCCTTTGACTTGGACACGTCGGAGAAAGGGAATTATTCCTTCACAGTGGTAAAGACCGAGTTAGTCCTTTTTTAGTCTTTACGTTCAGTAGTTTGTTACCACAAACAGAGGTGTGATAAAAGAACCATCGAGTCGATACATAAATTTTCACGAACAGAAAATATGGATAATTTTTCCCAAAAAAAAGATATGGACATATTGTAGATCCAAAGAATATTATCTTCTGATAAAGTCTTTTTAACTCAGTCGTTGTTAAGGTTTTCACTTCAGTTTTCTAACAAAGAATAATTAAAGTTTGGAAATTCGGATTGAGTAAATATAATTAAAGAACAAGATCTTTTTACGTTACAGTATAGATAAAGACTGATAATGTTACATAAGAAAACAACTCTTTACAAAGTAGGTTTACCTTAAAGAGTACAAGTCTCAGGGAGTGATCGTTCAAAGTACATAAGAAAAAATAATCTCAATGGTTTATAGACCTATGAGTTCCAAATAACACCGATTAAAGGTTTCCAAATCCCTTTCTTTTAATGGAAATTGTAATTTTCGTATTATTTATGTAAAATTAGTAGAAGTAACTAAATCTTCTATACATAATGTCTCAAAATCGTGTGATTTCACTTTAATGATACTTGCAGTCAATAAAAAATTTTGTATTTAATCTCGATCAGGGAATTTAGATAAAGAGTGAAGGTGACATATTAGTATTCCCTAAACAAAATCCAGTATGAACTTACCAGATCACCAAAAGGGATGAAAGAAGTTAAATTCAGACTTAAACCGTTATTCCTCAAGTACTAGACTCGGTCAGTCGAAGACCAGAACAAAAACGACTGACATATCTCAAAGAGGTAGAAACCGACGTTTCTTATATTAGTTAGACTAAAACCATAACTGGTAGACCACTATAGGTACACATCTCAGAAGAGAACACAACAACCTTCTCCCACAAACGATACTGGTCGTACAAGAGAACCGTTTTGAGATAATCGGAAACGGGACGAAGTAAGGCATAAGGTTCCGGTTTAAACGGACAATGAGGTCCACAAAGAACTGAAGGATGAAAACGTAAGGTCAGGTAATATTACTTTTCCTGTAGAAAAACCCCACAATCAAGATTTTCCAGAGCGCCAGAAGTATCTTGACAAGTTGAAGTCGAAGAAGTCGCAATAACCAACCCCGTATCTGAACCTAATGGTACTATAACTTACCAAACGGAATCTTTGCTTGTCTCTAGTAAGACAGCAAAAACCCTAACGTAGGTTCATGACGTAAAGTCTGAGAAAACAACTGGTACTACCGATGAGGTAAAGAAGACTCCCTAAGGATGGACGTCATCATCTATATTACCAGTAGACTCAATTTAAGTGGGAAAGGTCAGGTAAAATCAAGCGACTAAGGATCTTACAACTGCAAGTGAGAACGGTAGAGGACAAACTGATGAAGGATAAACGGAACTAAGTACCTTGACTGTAAGGTCCTAGGATACGTTATAACGAGAAATGTCGTAGTCTGGAACGAAGACAGTGGGCAGTGTAGGTGTCGACCCATAACAAAAACGAAACCGAGGTAGGGAAGTAAGAAAGACCTTAATAAAGAGGTGACTAGAGGTCATCGTATAACCCGTGGATGACTGGACCCCTCAAGGGGAAAGTAATAGAATAATAAAACGGAAAAGTATGACAAGTACCCAAAGAGTTCCGTTCTTATGACTTCACCAAACGGTAAGGGAAGAGGTCACCTGGTGTAAGATAGTCTGGAGAGGTGGCACTGGACGGGTAGAACCCACCGGGGTGCACGTACCGAATCAAAGTAACTCAATCTGTTCGGAACCAGGATCACACTAATCTAACTGATCAAAAGACACTAATACCAAAGTCACACAGACGGGAGATTACGGGAGAACGTTGTGGATGGAAAAATGAACCCAAAGAGAATGGAACCTGGACCCCATAGAGAAGTACCAACGAGGTCGTTTCGTGTCGGCGACGAGGAAGGGAATCTGCTGCCCATATAGGAGTGGCGGCGGGGAGGACTGGTACTTACACCTTTGATCCATCTCACGCGGACTACTTGATACATGCCTCTAAGCACTGTAACATGTCCTCTGTCCCTAGTTCTGGTAGGGGTACCTTTTCTATACGTTTTATCGTTTTACCGACAGACCCCTCCGGAATGTTTATCGACACTTTTCTTCTCTTCACTTTTCGTTTCCTCTTTTCCTGTCTATATTCGTAGACTTACGTCTCACGGTTTCTTAGCGTTTTTCTCTATTCTTTCGGAAGGAGTCGTTAGTTACGTTTCTTTACCTCCTTTTGTTGTCTTACCCTTTCTGATCTCTAGAGAAGTTCTTTTAATCTCTATGGTTCCCTTGTAAAGTGTGTTTCTACCCGAGCTATTTCCTGTCTGTACCATACCTGGATTGTCTTCGTCTTCTATAATTCTTCTCCACCGTTCTTATGTGTCTTCTTGACATGTTTTTTCTAGAAGTGCTAGGTCTATTAGTGCTACCACACTAGTGAGTGGATCTCGATCTGTAGGACCTTACACTTCAGTTCACCCGGAATCCTTCGTAGTGATTCTTGTTTCGATCACCTCCACTACCTTAAGGTCACCTCGATAAAGTTTAGGACTTTCTACTACGACACTTTCACGACGTGAGTTATACGGTCGTTTAAACCTTTTGAGTCGTCACCGGTGTCCTGACCTTTTCCAGTCAAAAGTAAGGTTAGGGTTTCTTTCCGTTACGGTTTCTTACGAGTTTGATGGCGTGTTAACGTGAGTAGAGTATGTGATCAGTTCATTACGAGTTTTAAGAGGGTCGGTCCGAAGTCGTTATGTACTTGACACTTGAAGGTCTGCAAGTTCGACCAAAATCTTTTCCATCTCCTTGGTCTCTAGTTTAACGGTTGTAAGCGACCTAGTAGCTTTTTCGTTCTCTCAAGGTCTTTTTGTAGATAAAGAGAAAATAACAATACGGTTTCGGAAACTGACACACCTAGTGTTATTTGACACCTGTTAAGAAGGTTCTCTACCCTTATGGTCTGGTGGACTGGACGGAGAACTCTTTGGACATACGTTCAGTCCTTCGTTGTCGATCTTGGTCTGGACCTTGTTACCTGACCAAGGTTTATCCTTTTCCTCATGCAGTTCCGACATATAACAGTGGGACGAATAAATTGAAGATACGTCTCATGTAGTACTCTTTACGACCCGACCTTCTTCGTGTTCGACCTTAGTTCTAACGGACCTCTTTATAGTTAGTGGAGTCTATACGTCTACTGTGGTAGGTATACCGTCTTTCACTTCTCCTTGATTTTTCGGAGAACTACTTTCACTTTCTCCTCTCACTTTTTCAACCGAATTTCGAGTTGTAAGTCTTTTGTTTCTAGTACCATAGACCAGGGTAGTGAAGTACCCTTTATCTACCCCTTTGTCACCTTTGTCACAGTCTGAAATAAAAACCCCCGAGGTTTTAGTGACGTCTACCACTGACGTCGGTACTTTAATTTTCTGTGAGTCAGGAACCTTCTTTTCAATACTGGTTGGATCTGTAATATAAGTTTTCGTCTCTGTAATGAAACGTTTGTTTCCAGACAGATCAGTTCCGATAACAAAAAGATCACCAGTATATACCTACACTCTCAACCTGACACTTCTTCCGACTCGCGGCTTCTTAACTACGAAAACTTGACACCACAACCTCTTCTGAGAACTCTCAGGGAACCTGACGTTCCTCTAGGTTGGTCAGGTAAGACTTCCTCTAGTCAGGACCCTAAGAAACCTTCCTTACTACGATTTCGACTTTGAGGCCATGAAACCGGTGGAGTACGCTTCTCAATTGAGTAACCTTTTCTGAGACTACGACCCTCCCTAACCCCCGTCCTCCTCTTCCCCTACTGGCTCCTACTCTACCGACCTACCGTAGTGACTGAGCTACCTGCACTTAGACTTACTTGAGGCACTCAACCACTACCTGTCCCTCCGGACCGCACGACGCTAAGTACCCCAGCGTTCTCAGTCTGTGTTGACTCGTTGACTTGACTTGACTTTAATCTCGAAAGGGATTGTGACTTTTGTTCTAAAATTTACATATGTATTACAAATACGTTTCGGTAAACTCGTCAACGTTGAGGATGACGTTTGTTGTCTTTGTCCCACACCGTAGAAATTCGGTCTCTAACGGATTTGAGTATTAAATATAGACTAGTACATTAAATATAACGAACAGGGTCATTGAATTTTACTTTCATGTTTTATAAGAGGATTTCGTACGTTAGGAGGATGAGGTAAAGTGTTCGATATATGAAAATTTTGTGTATAAAAACCACATTGTTTTAATTGTAAAATTTTTAATATATATTTTTTCCGAGAATTATAACCTTCAATTTTACTCCAACTAGTTAGAGTAACTTTTTCTGTAAGGTATTGTTATAGTTGACGTACAAAGAGAATCACTTTCATGAAAGTTTTATTATACACTGTTAAAGTAATTTGTTTTCTGTCACTTTTCAGATTTTATAATGACTTATACTGTTCTTGAGACGTATGAACTTTTAGTACATCTGTTTCTCCTTCTTATTATTTCAATCAGTGGCGTCGTATCTAATTACAGTAGACATCGAGTTTACTTTTGACAGTTATTCCCAAGTAATCTTTATATTATAATTATAAAAGGGAAATAGCACATTTATAAAGAGTGTAGATATAGTTTATATTTCATGGACCATTAAATATAGTGGTCCTGTTTTGTCTTTTGGTTTTCTTAAAAAATTTAGAGGACGAAAAAGAAATAAAAATTCTCTTTTAGTTAAAACTTTATTCATAAGAATTAATGGACGGTAGAACATCCTTTAATAGATATTGTAAATATTTTCTGTATGAAATTTATTATAAATAATTCCATATATTAAATTATTTTTTAGTATATTTACTGTGAAATGAATGTCAAAATACCATGTCAAACCGAAATAAAATGTTTTTTTTTAAACAGTACTTACAGTTTAGTAGGTAATAGGGACTCTTTTTAGTATCATAAGATTATTTGTTAATGACATGGGGTTTTAACTATAGTTAGTACCCCTACAACGATTATTCTGGAATACCAGGAGAGGGAAGTAAATAGGGGGTTGTTATTTTGGATGTCTACGTGAATTATAATACTTCAGTCTTACTCATAAGACTTTCTGATTATCTGATGTTATTACTTGATCATGAATATTAATAACCATACTATTTTTGTGTTACTTTATTCGTATTTCAGATTTTACCACAAAAATTTTTTAGTTGATGTACTCATTCATACCCTTCCGGTTGGATTCTTATTAAGGACAGTCTTACCCACTATTCACCGTACGACCATTTTTACATTTAGTTCAATATATCTCGACATCATTTAGTTTATTTCTACCATTATGAAGGTGAGATAGAAAACGTGACCTTCTCTCTGTAGACATACCAACACTACTCAAAATACACCTTCCAGGAATCTTTATGTGACTATCTCATACGAGTAAAATATATGGAATAGTAATTAGGAGTATTATTGAGACTTCCATCTCCTATCTAGTGGGATGATGTCTATTTCATAGACTCAAAGTCTGTCTAATTCGGTGCACGGAATTCTGTGTTTCGGTTCTTGGTTTGGTTTTGAACTTATGATCAGGTAAGTAGGTCTGAAAAAGATGGATGTACTCTGACGGAATTTCGAAGCTAGATCGTGGTCTTCCTTATTAATCCGTTATGAAGTGGACATTTTATAAATCTTTGGTGCATTACTCTATAACACTAAAGTTGTTTTCACCGTTAAAAACTTACAAAATAGGAATAATAATTCAATAGTATTTGTTAGGAGTATGTAAATTTTAAAAAAAGACTAGGAAATGAAAGAATTAATGAAATTTATATTTAATTAAGGATTTTGATACGGTCTTCTCATCGTTAAGTTTTTCTAAGATATCTAAACGGATGAAATATCGGTTTTAAGGTGTAATGTTGCAAATAATTTCGTTCTGTTGAATGTATATGTCCCATGAAAATGGTGTGAAAAAATTTTACTCTTGAGTCATACTTTTGAAAGAAAGAGGACGATTACCATCTTTCTTTTTTTATGATGCTAAATAAAATTTCATATCGGATGGAGTGAGAAATCGTAATTTTTTTTTTTTTCGGAGGGAATACATGTTTATACATTAAGATGACGGTGGAAGACCATTTTGTGTTAAAAGGTTAAAAATTATCATGAAGACTGATATTTCACTGTTTGGAGGTCTATTCTTTATAGAGGAAAGGTTATAATCTAATTATTTTTCGTTTTATTTAATAAAAATATTTACCGTTTTAATATGATTTTATCTTAAAATCGTTATTAAAAATATCATGTACATTATATAAGAGAGTTACAATTTGAATGACTCGTGAGATGATAAACTCGTGACTTCTCGAAATGTTCGTTTTATTTTTAGTTAATAGAATTATTGAAAATATTTCATCTTACTAATAAGGGTAAAATGTCTCTCTTAGCTTCTTTAGTTCACCAGACGAATTCCATGTATCGATAATTTACCGTCTGAGACTTAAATCTTCGTCTAGGTGACTAGTGACTAAGGTTACTAGTTACACAAGATTATCAGAGACATTGTAGTCTATTATCTATAATTATTCAACTGACTTGAGTAAATCCTGTAATTTAGAATTAAATCACCCCATTTCGTTGTTATGACGTTAATCCTTTAATCTTCTCGGTGTCTTGTATCTTAATTTCTTAAGTTTCTTTGGTATTTCCAGGGTGTTAGTTTAAAAGGTATATTAACTTTTGTAAAAAGTTAAAGGTATATTAACTTTTGTAATAAGAAATTTGTAAATCGGTTACCTAATTTGAGATTATAGGATAAAAATGTTTATTAATATGGTACAGTAAAACTTTAGAAAGTTTTAATTTTTTTCAAATATAAGATATACAAGTCACAAATTTAAATTAAAACGAGACTGTGTCAAATTTTATGATTTTTTGTGGTCGATCTTTAATGATAGGAATCAGTTGTATTATAAATGATTAAATATAAGTCTCTCCAAAATGAGTGTGTTTTCCTATATGATGTAAGACGATATGATAAAGATATGTGACTAAAGAATTTTCAGTATTTGGTTAAGTTACTTAAAGTTAAAGTGTATCATTTTATTTAAGACGTTTTTCTTTTGACGGGTATTATATTAGTTGTGTAATAAAAATTTGATGTTGTCGTTCTTGAAATACAGATTTTCGAAAACGTGTCGCTTTCTTTGGTATTCGTTTTACTTCTTGTTGAATACCTTATCCTCTTTTATAAACGTTTACTACGTTGGTTATTCCTTAATTAAAGGTTCCATATGTTTGTCAAGTCTGTCGAGTTATGGTTTTTTTGTTGTCGGGTTAGCTTTTTTACACGTGTTCTGGATTTGTCTGTAAGGAGGTTTCTTCTATGTGTCTACCGGCTGTTTGTGAACTTATCTACGAGTTACAGCGATTGATAATCTCTTTACGTTTAGTTTTGATGTTACTCCATAGTGGAGTGTGACCAGTCTAACCGGTGGTATCTTTCAGATGTTTATTATTTACGACCTTTCCCACATCTCTTTACCCTTGGGATCGTGATACCTCTTGTACGACGACGACGACGACGACGATTCAGTGAAGTCAGCACAGACTGAGACACACTGGGGTATCTGCCGGTCGGGTGGTCCGAGGGGGCAGGGACCCTAAGAGGTCCGTTCTTGTGACTTCACCCAACGGTAAAGGAAGAGGTTACGTACTTTCACTTTTCACTTTGACTTTAGCGAGTCAACACAGGTTGAGAATCGCTGGGATACCTGTCGTCGGGTGGTCCGAGGAGGCAGGTACCCTAAAAGGTCCGTTCTCATGACCTCACCCCACGGTCACGGAAGAGGTCCCTCTTATCTTACTTCTAAGGAATTTTTTGATTTCTATTTCAATAGTATACTAGGTCGTTGGGGTGAGGACCCGTATATAGGTTTTGACTACTTTTAAGATTAAGTTTTACTATGTACGTTTTTTTTTTTTTACTATGTACGTAGGGTTACAAATACCACTGTGATAAATGTTATCGGTTCTACACCTTATTTGGATTTATTGGTGGTTGTCTATTTACCTATTTCTTCTACACCATATATTTATATTACCTTATAATGACAGTATTTTTTCTTACTTTATTACGGTAAACGTCACTGTATTTATCTGGATCTCTAATAGTATGATTACTTCATTTATTCTGTCTGTATATATTAGTGAATATACACCTTAGATTTTTTATATTTAATTGATGTTTTGTCTTTGTATGAGTGTTTGTATCTTTTGTTTGAATACCAATGGTTTCCTCTTCTCTACCCCCTCCCTCCCTTCCTCCCTCCCCGTGTTAAATCCTTAAACCCTAATCGTCTATGTGAGATAATAATTATGTTTATTTTATTTGTTGTTTCAGTGTGACATATCGTATCCTTTGATATAAGTTATAGAATATTATTGGGTATTACCTTTTCTTAGACTTTTTCTCATATATATACACAACTATACATATTTTAGTCAAACGACATGTCAATTTTGATTGTGTTATAACATTTGGTTGATATGAAGTTAATTTTTTTGAAATACACATACATTTTACTGTTTTATTTATTCAATTGGTAGTCAAAACCATAGAAATATTTAGTTGGTGTACGTAAAATACGAGACTATAAGCTGAAATTACTCGAAGACTAATTGACGTTGATTCAATATTTATTGTTATATTTTATTTACCGGTTTATTCTACGAATTCAATTATATCTTAAAATTGTTACTCCTTCAATTAGTGAAACTTTTTGTCTCATCATACATCTGATCATCCCCTCTTTAGGACAGTTTACAATAAACTTGGCAAAACTACTTAGAAACCAAGTATTTCAAAGTATTAGTATAGTTAAGTGATTCGTTAAAAGTCACTTGACAAAGTAGTGTTTCGAAGTATAAGGAGTGTTTGATAAAACCGGTTTAAAGTACAAAGATGACTTACACATGTAAATTTAAAATAGATTAAAGGATCATTTTTAATGTTTGTCTCTGATCTTGAGTATACTAATTACTATATTATTTATAAAAATATCCAGAAAGTATAAAGATATATTTAAAATCTTAGACAGTTAGAGATGTCTTTTTTCGGACGACCCTAAAATTAACCCTAACACAACTAGTTATGGTCTTAGTTATTTTAGGTTCTTATATCAGTTATATTTTTAATTAACATGAAGATATAAACTCGTTGTTTACTTTTTATTTAAAAATTTTATAGTGAATTTTATAGTAGTTTGGGTTTTTATGAATCTCTATTTAAATTGCTTTTCATACCTTTTGAAGAAGTGACTTTTGATATTTTGTTACGTCTCTCTTTTATATCCTCTAGATCTATTTACGTCTATATACAAGTATCTAGTCTCCTGAGTTATAACAATTCTATAGATATGAAGAGTTTAATTGTTCACTTCAGTTAGGTTAAAGTTAGTTTTAAGATTATCCAAAAAAAAAAATTCTTTGTCTGTTCGATTCAGATTTTAAAGACACCTTTGTCTCCTAGATCTTATCAGTTCTCTTGGAACTCTTTCTTTTTCACTGAACATCCTGAATGTTTTTGTTTACAGGAGGTTGACCACTAAAGATTCTGAATAATATTAAGATTTTATTAATTCTGATGTTATGAACATATTGTCTCTGTGTCAAGTTACGTTGTATCAGGTCTTTCTCTGGGTGTGTATATGCCAGTACACTAAAACTGTTTCCTTAGTTGTATTACGTTATTGTTTAAGTTCAAAAAGTTGTATACCACACCGTCATTGATCTATAAGTATAAAATTTTTGACTTGGAGTTGAGGATGGATTGAGACATGAGTTTTTAATTAAGTTTTATTTGGTATTGGAATTTGTATTTTCTATTTTGATATTTTGAATATCGTCTTTTATTTGCTTTCAGAAATACTGGAACTAAATCGAATTCTTAGGAACGTGTCTCCTCACTGATATTTTATACTTTCCATAATTCGAATTTCCTTTCACTATTTACTCGAAATAGTTATAATTTAGAGGATGAGAAGTTTTCTATAATTCTTATACTTTTCTTTCGGTTTCTGATTCTTTTTTATAACGTTATGTATATAAACTGTGTTCTAAACATGAGTCTTATGTATTTCTTTAGAATGTTAAGTTATTCCTTTGTTGAGTCAACAAAAGGAAAAAAAAAATTAAAAAGTAAAACATGACCACATATCAGTTAGAGAGGGTAGTCCTTCGAAGATATTAGGAGAATAGGAAAAGTAGTCTCCCGTCTGTCTGACTTTTGGTGTTAGTGTCTTTTGATTGGTTAGACTAGTGTACTTGGTGTCGGAACAGATTGAGTCACTTGGATACTCGGTACGGTACATCCCGGTGGGTTCTACCTACCCAGTGTCACCTCTCAAGACTGTTTTACACCAGGTGACCTCTTTCCTTACCGTTTGGTAAAGTCATAAGAACGGAACTCTTTGGGTACTTGTCATACTTTTCCGTTTTTCTATCTTATGACTTTCTAATTGATTGAGGGGTCCAACCATCCACGGGTTATACGATGACCTCTAGTCATCTCTCTATTGAGGTCTTTCTTACTTCTCTACCCCGGTTTCGTTTTTGTTATGGGTCAACACCTACACTGACGACTACCTTCATTTCAGACTACGACATTTGTCGTTATGACGTAAACTTGGACCTTACAGTCCACGTACTTAGTTCCTTTTAATCTTAACCAGTTTATCCTCTACCGTTCTCACTTGTGGCTGTAAAATCCTTAGTCGTTTGATTTTACCTGATCTTACCCACTTAAATTGAGTCTGTTGGTAATATAGATGATGTAGATAAAGACGAAATAACTGATACGGTTTCGGAAACTGATACACCTAGTGTTATTTGACACCTGTTAAGAAGTTCTCTACCCATATGGTCTGGTGGACTGGACGGAGAACTCTTTGAACATATGTCCAGTCCTTCGTTGTCGATCTTGACCTGTACCTTGTTACCTGACCAAGGTTTATCCTTTTCCTTATGCAGTTCCGACATATGACAGTGGGACGAATAAATTGAATATACGTCCCATGTAGTACTCTTTGCGACCTGACCT
Organism: Capra ibex; assembly: GCA_006410555.1. NCBI lineage: Eukaryota > Metazoa > Chordata > Mammalia > Artiodactyla > Bovidae > Capra > Capra ibex. Next base: position 1,608,185 of record SJYO01055746.1, read on the forward strand.
TCTTTATGTTCGACCTTAGTTCTAACGGGCCTCTTTATAGTTAGTGGAGTCTATACGTCTACTGTAGTGGGAATGCCGTCTTTCACTTCTCCTTGATTTTTCGGAGAACTACTTTCACTTTCTCCTCTCACTGTTTCAACCGAATTTCGAGTTGTAAGTCTTTTACTTCTAGTACCGTAGACCAGGATAGTGAAGTACCCTTTATCTACCCCTTTGTCACCTTTGTCACAGTCTGAAATAAAACCCCCCGAGGTTTTAGTGACGTCTACCACTGACGTCGGTACTTTAATTTTCTGCGAGTGAGGAGCCTTCTTTTCAATACTGGTTGGATCTATCGTATAACTTTTTGTCTCTGTAATGAAACGGTTGTTTCTAGACAGATCTTTTCCGATACCAAAAAGGTCAACAGTACATACCTACACTCTCAACCTGACACTTCTGTCGACTTACGACTTCTTAACTACGAAAACTTGACACCACAACCTCTTCTGAGAACTCTTAGGGAAACTGACGTTCCTCTAGGTTGGTCAGGTAAGATTTCCTCTAGTCAGGACCCACAAGAAACCTTCCTTACTATGATTTCGACTTTGAGGTCATGAAACCGGTGGAGTACGTGTCTCAACTGAGTAACCTTTTCTGAGACTACAACCCTCGCTAACCTCCGTCCTCCTCTTCCCCTGCTGTCTCCTACTCTACCGACCTACCGTAGTGACTGAACTACCTGCACTCAGATTCACTTGAGGTCCTCAATCACTACCTGTGGCTCCGGACTGCACGACGTTAAGTACCCCAGCGTTTCTCAGCCTGTACTTACTCGTTGACTTGACTTGACTTTCTCGGATGACTACTTTCACTTTCTCCTATCATTTTTTTTTCAACCGAATTTTAAGTTGTAAGTCTTTTGATTCTAGTACCGTAGACCAGGGTAGTGAAGTACCCTTTATCTACCCCTTTGACCTTTGTCACTGTCTGAAGTAAGACCCCCCGAAGTTTTGTAACGTCTACCACTGACGTCGGTACTTTAATTTTCTGCGAATGAGGAATCTTCTTTTCAATACTGGTTGGATCTGCCGTATAATTTTTCGTCTCTGTAATGAAAAGGTTGTTTCCAGGTAGATCAGTTTCGACAGAAAAAAATGTCATCAGTACATACCTATACTCTCAATTCTGACACTTCGTTCGACTCGCGACTTCTAAACTACGAAAACTTGACACCACAACCTCTTCTGAGAACTCTCAGGGAACCTGACGTTCTTCTAGGTTGATCAGTTAGGATTTTCTTTAGTCAGGACTGATAAGTGACCTTCCTTACTATGACTTCGACTTTGAGGTTATAAAACCACTGGACTGCGTTTCTAGACTAAGTGACCTTTTCTGGGACTAAGACCCTTTCTGACTTCCACCCTCCTCTTCGTCTGTTGTCTACTCTGTCAACCTACCGTAGTGGTTCAGTTACCTGTATTCACACTCATTTGAGGTCCTCGGCCACTACTTGTCCCTCCGGCCCTCACGACGTCAGGTACCCCATCGTTTCTCAGTTCTGTGTTGACTCGTTGACTTGACTTGACTTGACTTTCGACTAATCGTGTGTTACAACACGTTCAAAGTTCACTTGTCGTTTCCCTGAGTTGATATGTGTATGTACATAGGTAAGAGGGAGTTTGGGGGAGGGTTGGTCCAACGGTGTTTGTGACTAGTCTCAATGTACACGATATGTCATCCAGAAACAACTTTTATTGGGTCAAAAAAAAATTTTATTCGTTTTCTGAACTTTTCCGTGAAGTACTTTGTATATACTTACTGGTCATTCGTGTACTTTCCTGTGAGTTACAGGATTCATTGGTCCCCAAATGTTTAATTTTAGTATTCTTCTAATAGTGATGGACGGATCTCTTATCGATTTTAATTTTTCTGTTATGGTTCAGATTAATTCCTGTACCTTGTTGATAAACATCTTTACGTTTTACCATGTTACTGATGTCTTTTATCAAACCTTCAAAGAATGTTTCGATTTGTACGTAAAGGTATACTGGGTCGTTTGGATGAGGCTCCATATAATTGAGTTCACTTTACTTTTGAATCCAAAGATATGTTACAAATATCACCAAAATAAATTAACGGATTTTGACCCCCGTTTACAGGAGGTTGACCACTCTATGTGGTTATTTTTCCTTGTTTGATTTCTATGTACACTGTTGTCCTTACTTAGACTGTACGTAAGACCGTCATTTTCTTCTGTCTGATCTTTTAAAAATTATTGTCTGACCGTACCACTAATAGGTTTCATGTACGTAAATAGTTTTTGAGTCTTGATATATGATTTTTTCCCATTAAAATGGTTTGATTTTTTTCTTCTTCTTTTTTTTTTGATGTCCACGTATGTTGTTATATTTTACTGAAGGTCTTTGTAATATCATACGTTCTCGTTGTGTTGTATTGCAACTCTCTATGGACAAATCGACTATATTGGTTCTACGTCCCGTTCTTTCGTTTGAGGTAAATTCTCTTCCCTTTTGCCAATTGAAACTCCCCCTCACTTTCCCGTCTCTAACTCTTCCCCACATTCCCAACCCCCTAGAAGACCATATGGTCGAAACAAGATTAAAAAAGAGACCACCAATGTACTCGTCAACGAAAGACTGTTAAATGACACGATAGTAAATATAAAATATAGTAAAATTTTCGTTCGTTCCGTTCATTTGAGTTCCATTCTACCAAAATCTTTTCCGTCTCCTTGGTCTCTAGTTTAACGGTTGTAGGCGACCTAGTAGCTTTTTCGTTCTCTCAAGGTCTTTTTGTAGATGAAGACGAAATAACTGATACGGTTTCGGAAACTGACACACCTAGTGTTCTTTGACACCTGTTAAGAAGTTCTCTACCCTTATGGTCTGGTGGACTGGACGGAGAACTCTTTGGATATACGTCCAGTCCTTCGTTGTCAATCTTGACCTGTACCTTGTTATCTGACCAAGGTTTCTCCTTTTCCTCATGAGTGGGACGAATAAATTGAAGATGTGTCTCATGTAATACTCTTCGCGACCCGACCTTCTTCGTGTTCGACCTTAGTTCTAACGGGCCTCTTTATAGTTAGTGGAGTCTATACGTCTACTGTGGTGGGACTACCGTCTTTCACTTCTCCTTGATTTTTCGGAGACCTACTTTCACTTTCTTCTCTCACTTTTTCAACCGGATTTCGAGTTGTAAGTCTTTTGCTTCTAGTACCGTAGACCAGGGTGGTGAAGTACCCTTTATCTACCCCTTTGTCACAATCTGATAAAAAACCCCGAGGTTTTAGTGACGTCCACCACTGACGTCGGTACTTTAATTTTCTGCGAATGAGGAACCTTCTTTTCGATACTGGTTGGATCTATCGTATAACTTTTCGTCTCTGTAATGAAACGGTTGCTTCCAGGCAGATCAGTTCCGATGCCAAAAAGGTCACCAGTACATACCTGCACTCTCAACCTGACACTTCTTTCGACTCGTGGCTTCTTAACTACGAAAACTTGACACCACAACCTCTTCTGAGAACTCTTAGGGAACCTGACGTTCCTCTAGGTTGGTCAGGTAAGACTTCCTCTAGTCGGGACCCTAAAGAAACCTCCCTTACTACGACTTCGACTTTGAGGTCATGAAACCGGTGGAGTACGTGTCTCAACTGAGTAACCTTTTCTGAGACTACGACCCTCCCTAACCCTCGTCCTCCTCTTCCCCTGCTGGCTCCTACTCTACCGACCTACCGTAGTGACTGAGTTACCTGTACCCAGACTCACTTGAGACCCTCAACCACTACCTGTCCCTCCGGACCGCACGACGTTAAGTACCCCAGTGTTTCTTAGCCTGTACTGACTCGTTGACTTGACTTGACTTGACTTGACTTTAATATTTTCTTATTTTATTATATATATAAAATCTCCATCCTTCGTAAGGACCTAAGTATAGAACCGATGTGGTAAACAATCTACACACTGAAATCGGTCCAAAGAATTGGAAAGAGTCAGAGTGAAATAAGTAGACATATTACCCTTTTAAAGTGGACGGAGTATTAATACACTTAATTTACCCTAATTAAAAATGAACTCACATAGACGGATCGAAGGTTCAAATAAAACCTTCCAAGTAGAATAGGTGAACCCCTACCGGGAGGTCATCGGATCTAAAACTACTGGATCTACTGGGGATCTACTGGGGTGATGACGGGTCGACCCAGTCTCCACTCGTTGACTGAGTTCGACCCGATGAGTTTTTCGGGGGACACCTCGAATTTTACCTCTTACTCGTTCAATTAAGAGATCGACGTGAAATGGTAGTCAGAAACAAGTCAGCGATTCGACACAGGTTGAGAACGGTTGGGGTACTTGACGTCGTATGGTCCGAAGGGACAGGTAGTGATAGAGGGACTCAAAAAAGTTTGAGTACAGGTAACTCAGTCACTACGATAGGTGGGTAGAGTAGAAGACTGTAGGAGAAGAGGAGAACGGGAGTTAAAAAGGATCGTAGTCCCAGAAAAGGTTACTCAGTCGAGAAACGTAGTCCACCGGTTTCATAGTACTACTTATCTTACCTATATTTCGAGGTCTTCTCGTCACATCTATGTAAGATACGGGATGTAAGTTCATCCTCTCTTTCTTAACAGATCTTGTTGTGTCTCTGTCTCTCTCATTACGGGTGTAAAAACTGACTAAAGACAAAGGACTAAGGTCAGTAAATGACCTTCGATGGGAACCCAGGGTATTTGTGTCTTATGGATGTATTCTCTATAGAAATTCCTTTATTACGATCGAGTCCAACCTAAGATAGTAAAAGTTAGGTTGTTCCGATCCGTTATCAGGAATATATTTCGTACTCCGTGTGTCTTTTCCAAGTTTTAGATCTTTGACACCGTCCTTGAAAGACTAGAAACTGACTGATATACTCGACGTCTGAAGGAATGGGTCGGGAACTTTCTCAAGATGAGACCACAGGTTTTGTATCTGACTGGAACAAATCCAGTAAAAGTAGGGAGATAGATATTCTTGTGTGAACTAGAATCGATTTCCCGGCTCTTCGCTAGACATTCTTTTCCTAGGTCGAGTTTAAAGGTCAATCTAAGTTTTAAAAGTTAACGATTTCTGACGGAGTTTTCTCTTTTTTTAAGATATCATACTGTCTTATTTTAATGTTGTTGTTTTTTAATTATTTTAGTTCACGGATTTAAATCTCGTATTGTGTGTTCAGTCTGTCCCATTCTACAGTAGATTGGTTGGTCCCATTTTTAACTCATAAATGTGAAGTATAACAGGTTCTAAAGTAATAAAGAACCCGTTACGGATGTCTTAAATGTGAAGATGTAAAATCACACCCATAAAAATGTAAGTGTCCGATATCCGATAAAAGGAATCCTATGAGACTATGTGGTTCATTACAACCGTACCTGAATAATGATATAAGATCTTTCAGGTTGACAAACTCCGACAAACAGACGAATAAATAGTTTCAGTTGGATACATGTGACCCTATTTTGTCAAGTCTTAGTTCAATATATTCCGTTCGAATAACGTTGGTAGGGAATAAAACGGAGTGAAATTATTTAATTTTTGTGTCATTCTGTGTACCACTTTGTTCACAACAGCGATTCCAATACTAATAGTGAATTCATATACTGACGTGGAATAAGTATATTATACACATACAACCTTCTGTATATTTTTTGTTAATAAAGTATATCGATGAAGTCAGTTAAAATACATGATTACAAGAGGTAGCATAACCTTAAATCAAATCGAACGAGATTATATATTTTATACTTTATACCTGTTAGACCTTTTACTCAAGGTAATAGAAGGATTATATACATCTTTCATAATAAAATTTTTCGAATTGACAGTTAAAATTATTGTCATTAACATAACTACAAAATTGGATTCTCGACATTTTAATGTATACGTAAGTTCGGGTTTTAAAGGAATTATATCATCGAAAAACACTATCGACTAAAGATTTATATGAAAAGAGATTTGTTTGTAGGTTGACTATGAGTGTAAACGTATATTTATCGTGGATATTATTACTCTATTATAAACATAGTGGGTTCTTTTTTAAAGACCTTATACAACTCTTAACTTAGGAGGATTTAATTAATCTATTGTTCATAGTCATTAATACTTCGGTAGACACTCGTTGCAAGATTTATTTTAAATAAGTATTTGTGATCTCCCACGAGATTAAGTCGTCACAGACGAGTAACGACTCGTAGACTTTCGTTGTTGGGACAATTAGTTGATATAAGGTTATATTTTATTTTTAATTTTTTTGTTTTATATCACGGACTATAGACCGTGACCACGAATTTTATTAAAAGAGGAATTAATTTCTATTTACTTCTATTAATAGTCGTGGTTGTTGAAAACGAAAACTTGATATATCTCTCTATGAAGTACTCTATTTTAAAGTAGAAAGGTCTTATATGTTATTTTAAGTCATCTTAAGATGACTTTAGTAAAAATAACATGTTGATAATATAAATTATAACACAATTCACTTGTCTTATCTTTTATTCATGTCTCTTTCATATTTCTGTCAGGAATAGTGATTTCCTTTAATTACGTTATAAGTCTACCAATTGTTTTCCACATAGAACATATGATGCCTGAATCCAAGTTCTTTTTAATGTTTTACTCGATGTGTCATCGAGTTAAAGTTAACGATTCATAATTCCATATCAAATCGATAAAATGTTTTCGTTGAACTTTGTCATAAATTTATTATTTATTTTCATTACGGCAACCTATAGTAGACAACAGAGCTCTTTTATAAAAATTTCGGTTGTCTGTATCCTTTAACTTTTGCTTTTTTAGGTCTGAAACTTATAGTATTATCCTTTATTATTATTTTAGTTAGAGTTTAGAAGTATTCTTTATGTAAATGATGATCGAAAATTTTAAAAAAAGATTTTATAAGTGTTGGAGTTAATGTTTAGAAACTTTAAAAGTTTTAAATTTCATTAAATATACAACGGTAAACCGTTAGGTCCTTTCGAGGGACGTCATATACAAAGGTTATCTAGCGTAATTTGTTAAGGTTTATTGTTTCGACTTACCGTTTGTTATAGTTAAAGATACATAAAGTTCTTTTACTGATAATTGACTCTATCATGAATTGGGGCTTGTTTCATACAACGGAAATTTTTACAAATGTCTCTTCTTTTTGTCTTGTAATAGATATGAAGATTTCAGTGTATCGTTTTTCCATTGGTCAGAGAGTCAGAGAGTGAGAAAGTGTGTGTGTGTGTGTGCGTACGTGTGTGATGAGTGAGTGTGTGTTAGGTGAGGAGTTCTCCTCTCATGCACCGCATATGGATGGAGAGAAAGAGAGTAAGGAAAGGGATTGATTATTGATTCCCTGGGGTGTCTTTAGGACTTGTCACCGTGGACAAGTATTTTCCGGTGAAGTTTAAGTGTCGTCGGGGTCTATTTGACAAATTATCTTGTGTTGTGATCTGTTTTCGGTCTCTATCCGAACTTGGTCTGAGTATTTGGTGGGTCTGAGACCCTTTGTTTTATGTGCCGTTTCTTGATTAATCTGACGACCTCAGGTCTCTTTAGGACTTTTGTCTTCGTGACACGATCTCAAACTTCATATGTAAACCGTAGATATAAGAGGACCGTGAGTAGAGGGGAAAGATACAAATAGACGGAACGGAGACGGTCTAAGGATCCCGGATAATATGAGATTTACGGGTCGACGGTCGAAGGGATAAGTTACAATGCAGTAAATTACTGGAAGATGACGTTATCCACTGTTGTATGTGTAAACAATCTCATAATTATTTCAAACTTTACAGGACGGGTCAATACTTCCAAAAGACTTGGTAGTATATGTGGAGATGACTGTCTTTTCATACCGAGTCTATATTAGTCAACAGTCCCTTCAAAATCAGAAAAATTTTCGTTCAGACTTAAGTGTGATGAATGTTTGTTAGTATAAAACCTCGATGTTGTATTGGGACTAGTTCTAGAATCGAACAGTGACTATAAATCTCGAAAACGGGTAATTAGACTTTTCGTTTCTTGGTTGATTTCACTTCTTACCCATCTTTCCACGTTAAAATAAACATTTATGTTTATAAGTAGACTAATAATATAGTGTATTTTTGAATGTTTGGTACTCTGATCTTATGAGATAAGTTTTTTATTAAATTCTACTTATGGACGAAAGGTACTGAGGACTTAGACCGACGTTTGATTCTCAGAGACAACATTAAAGGTGAAAGGCATGTGAAGGTTTCTTTAGTCAATAGTCCTGTAAAAATCCTAGGGAGACTTTTTCTAGTCACGCTACAGGTCCTCATCTGTGTGTGTCTGAAAACCCCGTATGGACTTTGACTTTTTTTATACATATCGTTATTATTTATGTGTACGAATGTATAAGTATGTCGAATATAATTTAAGTAATTGTGTTGTATCATCTGGCATCATATAAAAATTTTGAGAGGGTTGGATTTCTTCTAGTTTCTAACATCAAGATTTCTAATTTGAAAATAACGATGACATGACGAACTGTGACATTCTTTCGAAATGTCTGTAATCTTATTCAATAAGTATTTTGTCCTTCGACCGGTCCTTCCTTTTGTTGTAAGGGAAAAATTTTAGTATACGATGCTTCATACTTTCGTTCAATCAGGGAGTCAACACAGGTTAAGAAACTCTGGGGTACCTGACCTCGAGTGGTTCGAGGAGAGGTACCCTAAGAGGTCCGTTCTTATGACCTCACTCATTGGTAAGGGAGGAGGTCCCCTAGAAGGGTTGGATTCCTGACTTGGGTCCAGAGGACGTAACGTCCGACTAAGAAATGGTAGGCTCGGTGGTCCCTTTAAATACTCTTGAGTGTCCGTTGTCATACTGTTTTCTTGACGAAAAAAGACGTAGATATAGGTAGAGTCATCTTACTAGAATAGTCTCGTTAAAAAATTTGTAAAACGTTGGTACTGGGAAGTAAGTTTAAAATTTAAGGTTATTTTATGAATAATATATTATCGGTTCATACATTTCTTCTATTTTAGTCTCGACGAGACCTGACGTTCTTCGATTTCGTATCGGAACGATAGGTGGGGTGCAGGAGGACGTCACTTCGATGTATTTGATAAGATTTTTAGTCCATGGAAAGAGTTAAATAGGTATTTGGGTTTCGTGGAGTTCTGTGCGATCACGAGGTTTCTTATCAGACTTTTGATGTTGAAGTAGTGAAGTGTCGAGAGTGTTATTGAAAATCGAGTTAGAATATGGGCTATAAGGTGTGGTCACTTGACGGTTCGTGGGGCTGTCCTGTAAACCAGGTATAGTTTTCCAGGAATTATAAACCAGGACAGGTTTTGGTAGACCGTGCTTGATTTATACAAGTACCTGTAAACCTGTTCGGTTTAAAGTTCCTAGGAAAGTCAAGTCAAGTCAAGTCAAGTCAACGAGTCAGTGACAGGCTGAGAAACGCTGGGGTACTTAGTGTCGTGCGGTCCGGAGGGACAGGTTGTGGTTGAGAGCCTCAAGTGAGTCTGAGTTCAGGTAGCTCAGTCACTACGGTAGGTCGGTAGAGTAGGAGGCAGTAGGGGAAGAGGAGGACGGGGGTTAGGGAGGGTCGTAGTCTCAGAAAAGGTTACTCAGTTGGGAAGTGTACTCCACCGGTTTCATGACCTCAAAGTCGAAGTCGTAGTGAGGGAGGTTTCTTTAGGGTCCCGACTAGAGGAAGTCTTACCTGACCGACCGAGAGGAACGTTAGGTTCCCTGAGAGTTCTCAGAAGAGGTTGTGGTGTCAAGTTTCCATAGTTAAGAAACCGTGAGTCGAAAGAGGTGTCAGGTTGAGAGTGTAGGTATGTACTGGTGTCCTTTTTGGTATCGGAACTGATCTCCCTGTAAACAACCGTTTCATTACGGAGACGAAAACTTATACGACAGATCCAACCAGTATTGAAAAGAAGGTTTCTCATTCGCAGAAAATTAAAGTGCCGACGTCAGTGGTAGACGTCACTAAAACCTCGGGTTTTTTGAATTCAGACTGTGACAAAGGTGACAAAGGGGTAGATAAAGGGTACTTCACTACCCTGGTCTACGGTACTAGTAGTAAAAGACTTACAACTCGAAATTCGGTTGAAAAAGTGAGAGGAGAAAGTGAAAGTAGTTCTCCGATAAATCAAGGAGAAGTGAAAGACGGTATTCCCACCACAGTAGACGTATAGACTCCACTAACTATAAAGAGGGTCGTTAGAACTAAGGTCGAACACGAAGAAGGTCGGGTCACAAAGAGTACTACATGAGACGTATATTCAATTTATTCGTCCCATTGTTATATGTCGGAACTACATGAGGAAAAGGATAAACCTAGGTCAGACAACAAGGTACAGGTCAAGATTGACAACGAAGGACTGGACGTATATCCAAAGAGTTCTCCGTCCAGTCCACCAGACCATAAGGGTAGAGAACTTCTTAACAGGTGTCAAAGAACACTAGGTGTGTCAGTTTTCGAAACCGTGTCAGTTATTTCGTCTTTATCTACAAAAAGACCTTGAGAGAACGAAAAAGGTACTAGGTCGTCTACAACCGTTAAACTAGAGACCAAGGAGGCGGAAAAGATTTTGGTCGAACTTGTAGTCCCTCAAGTGTCAAGTGTATAACGACTTCGGACCGAACCTCTTAAAACTCGTAATGAAATGATCGCACACTCTACTCGGGAAACGGTACCTGGTTTACAGAATACCTGTACAATCCGTCCTAGTTTACAGACGATTGGGGTTACGGTCTACGTGCAAGTAAGTGATACGTTTCGTATTTTTGAAGGGTAATATGTATACAGTATATACTTTTGACTATTCTGAACCCAGAAAAGAAGTTCAGATCAGTCTCTACTTATTTGTATCGTTCCATCCTTTTTTTCTATTGTCCAAGATTAAGTCTTTATTTATTTGAAGATTCACAAACTCCTATTCTTTTTTCTCCCTCACCCTGAATTCGATAAAAAACTTTCTTTTTCCTTCTAATGTCTACCCTTTATTCTCGTAAAGATTATTTCCTCGTCGACATCTCTACACATTCCGTTTCTTGGGTCGAACCCTCTTCGGGTCCTATAACCTTCCTTTGGTAATGTCCGGGTGATCATTTCCGGGTCTCCGGTGTCGTGAACGGGTGGACGCCGTTGTTCTGATACACGTGTCCATTAGTGGTTGTGCTGTCCTCTCCCTACTCCTTCCTGTCTCGTTGAGATTAATTATCATGTGTCCACAAGGTTCTTGGCACGTTTCGACAAACTTTCATAAGAGTAAATTCAAATGGTTATTGAAACTCCATATGTTTTTAATAATAGAGGGGAAGTTTGATTTCGAGTTTCTTGAATTCATTAAACATATTGTAGTGTCACGGAAGGTCTAAGTTCTTTCGTTGTTATCCTTTATTCTTCTCAAGTACTATATTTAATTCTTCGTTTCCCCCCTTTTTACCCATTCCCTTCCGATTCTTTTACTTTACACTTTGTTCCTGTTTTGTCTACCTTCCGACTTCTTTGTTTCATTTTCTATTTTATTTGTTTCTATTTTAATTTGAAGATCCATATCACTTCCATAAGGACACACTTGTTGGACCACCCGAAACAATTCATGTGTTATTTGTAAAAGAAGGAACGACGATTTTTTGTTTGTTTTTTGTATGAAAGTGAAATTTTTTTTTTTGACTTAATATTGACTGTGTTAATGTAATCAAAGTCTACGTGGTGTATCACTAAACGGTAAAAACATGTAATACTTTACCAGTGGTACTCTTCAGATCAATGTTAGACAGTAGTACGTTTCAATAATTTTATAACTGATATAAGGGATACGGTACGTAATATGACGATACTGAATAAATGAAATATTGATCTTCAAATATGAAGAATTAGGAGAAATGGATAAAGTGGGCACGGAGGGGAATTGAGTGGGTAGACCGTTGGTAGACAAACCAGACAGAGACTGAGAAAGACAAAATAAAAAATCTAAGGTGTATATTCACTATCATATGTCATAGACAAAAGAGAGTGAATAAAATGATTCGTACTATGGGAGATCCAGGTAGGTACAACAACGTTTACCGTTTTAAAGTAATAAAAGAAACCGACTCATTATAAAGTAACACATATATATATATATATATGGTGTAGAAATGAGTAAGTAGATAACCATCTCTGAATGTCAATGAAGGTATAAACCGATAACATTTATTACGACGATACTTGTAGTTTCACGTACTCTCACAAAAACGGATAAGACATAAGAATGAAGGAGTGACATTTGATTGTTCATGCGTTCGTATCCAAATAAAGACCTGATAGATAAGACAAAGTAATAAGAGATATAGACAAAAACACGGTCTTGGTATGACAACAATTAATGAAAAAATTAAACTTCTAGATTAACTGAGATAGTCCGGTTGAGTACTCAGTCCGTCGTAGGGTAGGTCGTTGACTTTCCCAAGAGACTCCCCAACATTTTTTATCCAAAAGTATCCTTCTTTCCATTCCGTTCCATCGATAATCTTTTTTTTTTTTTTTTTAGAAAAATCCGGTCCTATAGAAGGAAAGATCCCCCTCCCTGTTATCTTTCCGTTCTCAAATTAGTACGTTTGACGGAGACCCCACTACCCCCTATTTCTCTTTGGTATTGTAAAAACGAATTAAGGGTACTATGGGCCTCTACGACCAAGGTCCAAGTATTTAAAATTCAACCAGTATAAAGAAGTAAGGTAAAGACTGGAAGATCAGAATCCCTCCAGTAAAGGAACCACCAGTCGTCGACACTTATACTTAAATTTCGAAGACTCTTTTATGTTGGGTGGTACCCCTAATGAAACTAATAATATTCGTCCTAATAGGGGTTACGAATCTTACGTGAAGTCTCAGTACCAGGGGTTATGAGTTTGGTTGGTTTCTGAGGTAACTTCCTTAATCGGAAAATTCGGTTGACCGAACGAGTCACTAGAATACATTACCTCAAAGTGGAAGGTATCTGCACAGTTAGGTCCATATCGTTCATTATGATCGGTATCGTGTCTATGGAGGAACAACTGGATTGTCTATTAGTTCCTGATAAGATAATAGTTCTTGTTGATGTCGGTGTCGGATTCTTTCGAAAGGTCCGTCGATCACGAAAGCGTTACCCAAGACGTTATGAAAATTCTAAATGCCTCTGCGAAGACTAGTATAAGAGTAAAAATAAATGAGGATTAGTCCCTTTGATCGGGACGGTTTCCTTCGTTAAAGTTTAGGATTTACGAAGGACCATCCAGGAAAGATCTTGTCTGTCCCCGTGTCAATCTATTGGATTTTCCATAGTAGACGAATATATGGTCAGTAGATCCGTAAGTATCTGGGTTCCTTTTATTGGTAGTGTTTGGTTCTGTTTAGGATAGTCCCGTGTTTGATGAAGGTGCATCCGCCGTGACAATTTCTTAAGTAAACGTTCAAGACAACGAAGACGGGTAAGTTCGGTTTCCAGTCAATCTAAAAGAGGATTTAGACTTTATTTTCAACAAGATTTATAGTCTCCAATAGGGAGATTCGTTACCGAACCCTCTATACCTATTGTCACAATAGAAAGGTCCATTTACGGTCTGATTTCTTCCCTTTCGTTTCTTCTTCTCGAAAGTCAATTTCATACTTCATAGTTAGACAGTAGTACCCGTCTTCGTCAGATGTAGTTACACTCAATAAAGAGAAAAAACAGTCCAACTAAGTCTCCAGAGGTCGTAAACCTGTCCTGGTCTACAGTCCATCTTAGGAGGAACCGAGACTCTACACACGGGTTCCGATTTATGGAGAATCAAAACGTCGCCACAGTCGTCAGTCTTTATGAACCATTCCAGGGAAGATTACCCCGAGTTTCCGACATGACACGACACGACACGAATCAGAGGGTCTACACAGACCGAGAAAGACTGAGGTACCTGACATCGGGCGGTCCGAGGAGGTCGGTACCCCTAAGAGGTCCGGTCTTATGACCTCACCCAACGGTACGGGAGGAGGTCTCCTAGAAGGGTTGAGTCCCTGACTTGGGTCTAGAGGGCGTAACGTCCGTCTAAGAAATAGTTGATTCGGTGGTCCTGTCGGGTTCTTATGACCTCATCCTTCGGATAGGGAAGAGGTCCCCTAGAAGGGTTGGGTCCTTAGGTTGTTCCCAGAGGATGTAACGTCCATCTAAGAAATAGTCGACTCGATGGTCCTTACGGCGGAAACAAGAATCACTAAAGTTTAGTTTTACTACTCTCCTTTGACCTTTGCAATTAAACCACTCAGTGACAGTAGACTCCTTTGATTGGTTTAGGTCTTAAGTGAAAGTCAAATGTCCATGTATTATTCTGGTCTTTCTGTTAATCTCAGGTAATAGATATTTCCATGTTTATATTAAAAAGATACTAATAGGGTAAAAAATTTGGTTCTATAACCCTAAGGGACCACCGAGTCTGTCATTTCGCAGACGGACGTTACGCCCTCTGAGTTCAAGCTAGGGACCCTAGGACCCAGCCCTTCTAGGGGACCTCTTTCTTTACCGTTGGGTGAAGTCATGAGCGGATCTTTTAAGGTACCTACCTCCTCGGACCACCCGATGCCAGGTACCCCAGCATCTCAGCCTGTGCTGACTCGCTGAAGTGATTAGTGTCATTTTGATTAAACAGATATAATTTGAACCGGACTAAAAATGTCTTCATGTTGTTCTTATTACTAACTGGTACATTCAAGAAAAAATTCTAACGAAACGACCTTGAAACATTCGTTTCATGGTCCAACTAAAAAGGTTCGTCAAAAGAACTTCGACAGGCCAGTATAGACTCAACTACATGTGGAGAGAGTTTATATTTTGTAAGGTCTGTTTTGTCTAATTATGTCAGTTATAAAGATTAACACAGGACAATGTTTCTCTTACTTTTATTCTTATAAGTGATTCTCAAAGACTTAAAACCCCTAGTCTATCCTTCTTTTTCATTTACAAAGTAGGAATAAGTGGTTGCATATAGGATGGTTCAACAACTGTCGAATTCCCTTTTCTAAAGAAATTTAGACCTTTTTTTGTAATTTCTTGGGTATTATGAAATATTTGTGTTTCAGTATTTTTAATTTTAGTAGGAATAGTCAAGTAAGTCAGAGTACAATAATTAAGAACAAGGAGAACTTATGTCAAAAAAAAAAAGGTAATCAAGAACGTTGGAGCGGACTCCTAATTCCCACTATCCCTGTCACTACTAAGGTTCTTTAAGGTTCCAAAAGTAATTGTAAGTATACTAAAAGGGTTCCTTCACCCACGGAGATAGTGATCTCTAACACCCTCCATATCGGTGTACCATGTAGGAATGATTATTTGGGTTTAAATAGAATTAAGAAGATTTTATTCTTTGGTTCCCCTGAAGGGACCGTCAGGTCACCAATTCTGAGGTACGAAAGTACCGGTTCCCGGGTCCAAGTTAGGGACCGACCCCTGGATTCTATGTGTAGAATGTTCGATACGTCAACACCGGTTTCTTTCTTTCTCTCACTGGGTTTGGATACAAGTTATTAAGGTACCAAGTCATAAAATTAAACCTCTCTAGATATTATCTATAAGTAATGTAAAGATCGTAAATTGAATTAAAACCGTTTTGAAATTCCAAAGTTAAATGACTTTTCTAAACCCTTTGACTAAACTTTTTGAGTTGATTTATTTTCGAAAAATGGGATGAATACAAATAGATATCTTAGGTGGACGGTTACGTCCTGTGTACCCAAGTTAGGGACCCAGTCCTTCTAGGGGACCTCTTCCATTACTGTTGGGAAAGGTCATAAGAACGGACCCTTTAGGGTACCTGTCTCCTTGGACACTGTCAGGTACCCCAGTGTTTTCTCGTTAATTTGTTGTGGTATAAATGAATGAACGAGAATCGTAATAAATCTAATGAACCCCTATGTAGTATAGGTTAATAAAAAGAAAGTTCGGATCAGGACTATTAAGATTTCTCTACAAACAAAATTGGTTGTTGGAATTTAATCGAAAAGAAGTGATTTTTATAGAGTCTAGTGTATTAAAACTTTTCGTAAAGTCAATCAAAGACAATTGTAAAGACTCTTAAAGTTTTACGGGTTAGAAATACTCGAACTCCAATTTGATTTATTTCGAGAAAATGTTTTATTAAAACGTCATGGTAGGTCTCCAACGTGTATGTGTACGTATAGGTGTTGTATTTATACGTCTATGTGTGTCTACGTCTCTAGAAAATGAATGGTTATAATCATTCTTTGTGTGGATTCTAAAAGAATAGACGGGTTAGAGGTTTCTAAAGAGGGGTGGAGGGGAAAAAAAAAGACTTCTCTTTGTTAACGTCAAAATTTCTTGCCTAGAATTCAGAGTTTCTTCTACCCTTATCCTTTAGACATAGTGTTTCTGTGTCTAATTCACGCTTGTTGACAGAGGTTTCAGGGTTATAGATGTTCATGAGACTCTACTTGTCTTCTCCGAACCCCTGTGTTTTTCCTTACTGTAGGTGGGTGGACAACGACCATACAAAGAAAGGGAGACCCATATAGATCGAATCCCATATTCCCGTTTTATTTAAGAATGATCCGCGACTCAAGGAGATTTACAAATTCCTTTATTAAATCGTGAAATGAGGTTTTTAGGGGCAAAGTGGTTGAAACGTTCCCCGGGTATACCCCGGTAAAATCAACTACGACTTTTGGACGTATCCGGAAATTCTTGTTAAAGAAAAGGTCACAACGTCAACAAGTGTTGACTAGAGACCCGGTTGCAAAACTATTACTTGGGGGTTCTTCCACTTTGACCCCTCCGACTCCGTAACAAAATTTATAGAAAAGATCCAAATTAAAAAGTAATCTAAAGACGTTCCTGAGAAGATCACTTCAATAAAACTTTAAAACTTTCGAAAATCTCTGAAGACGAATGATTAATTTAGTCCATAAGGTAAACCAAACAAACTGAACCCTTGGGAACAAAAATTCCCATGAATAATTCACTGGACGTTTCTTATATTAGTTAGACTAAAGCCATGACTGGTAGACCACTACAGGTACACATTTCAGAAGAGAACACGACAACCTTCTCCCACAAAAGATACTGGTCACACAAGAGAACCGTTTTGAGATAAAATCGGAAACGGGACGAAGTAAGGCATAAGGTTCCGGTTTAAACGGACAATGAGGTCCACAAAGAACTGAAGGATGAAAACGTAAGGTCAGGGGATATTACTTTTCCTGTAGAAAAACCCCACAATCAAGATTTTCCAGAACATCCAGAAGTATCTTGGTAAGTTGAAGTCGGAGAAGTCGCAATGACCAACCTCGTGTCTGAACCTAATGACACTATAACTTACCAAACGGAACCTTTGGTTGTAGTAAGACAACAAAAACTCTAACGTAGGTTCATGACGTAAAGTCTGAGAAAACAACTGGTACTACCGATGAGGTAAAGAAGATTCCCTAAGGACGGGTGTCATCATCTATGTTACCAGTAGACTCAATTTAAGTGGGTAAGGTCAGGTAAAATCAAGACACTTCTTTCGACTCACGGTTTCTTAACTACGAAAACTTGACACCACAACCTCTTCTGAGAACTCTCAGGGAACCTGACGTTCCTCTAGGTTGGTCAGGTAAGATTTCCTCTAGTTTCTTGATTTATCTGTAAAGAGGTTTCTTCTGTATGTCTACCGATTGTTTGTGTACTTTTCTACGAGTTGTAGTGAGTAATAATCTCTTTACGTTTAGTTTTGGTGTTACTCCATGGTGAAGTGTGGTCAGTCTTCCAGACGTTAGGTTTTTAGACGTTCGTTATTTACGACCTCTCCCACGCCTCTTTTGCCTTCGGAGAATGTGACAACAACCCTTACGTTTGATCATGTTGGCGATACCTTTTGTCACACCTCTAAGGAAATTTTTAACGTTTATCTTGACGGAATACTGGGTCGTTAGGGTAACGACCCGTATGTGTGGCTCCTTTGGTCTTAACTTTCTCTGTGTACATGGGGTTACAAGTAGCGTCGTGACAAATATTATCGGTCCTGTACCTTTGTTGGATCTACAGGTAGTCGTCTACTTACCTATTCTTTCGCCACCATGGATATGTGTTACCTCATAATGAGTCGGCAATTTTTCTTAAGTAAACTTAGTCAAGACTACTCTACCTACTTTGACCTCGACTAATATGTCTCACTTCATTCGGTCTTTCTTTTTGTGGTTATGTCATATGATTGTGTATATATACCTTAAATCTTTCTACCGTTACTACTGGGACATACGTTCTGTCGTTTTTTCTGTGTCTACATATATCGTCTGAAAGCCTGAGTCTCCCTCTCCCACCCTACTAAACCCTCTTACCGTAACTTTGTACATATGATAGTACATTTTGTTTTTTAATTTTTTTTTTATTTAATGTACATATTATATAAGTTTTTAAGTAAAATGTCAGTATATCATACCATATACTTGGTATTTCGTATAATTATTGTTTCATTAAAAACTTTGGATACCTTTCCTATGATCAGATAATTCGTTAATATAATTTTTACATTTAACCTCCCCTTTTTTACTCTTTCGACCATTTATCCAATTTTTTAAATTTGGTAAAACTACTGACCCAAGTCCTTTATAAACATTTGAGTCACCTGTTTACGTTTTATTAATTTAACACTAGTTCTTTGTGACGGTCCTCGGTCTGTTATTTATTTTCAGTAGGATGCTGAATTTATTCTTCTACCAACTACTTCAAATAACTTTGATGAAACCGAAAAAAAAAAAAAAGAAAAATTCTATCTTGAGACATATGACGTCATCTTACCTAAGAGATGAACTATTCCGAAGAGAGACCTTTTGACATCTGACATTACAGAGATTATCTTCTTTCATTCCACTATCCTTTTTCTACGTGATCGTATAAATTTCCTACAATGATATATAGGAGAATTTTGATTTAGGACACTGATTTAATATGAAATTGTCGGATGGTAGTTACAGGACATATTTGTTACTTGTGATGTTCTTTATTTACAAATACTACAATTTTTTTATTTTTATTTTTTATTTCCTCTAGTCAGGACCCACACGAAGCCTTCCTTACTACGATTTCGACTTTGAGGTCATGAAACCGGTGGAGTACTCTTCTCAACTGAGTAACCTTTTCTGAGACTACGACCCTCCCTAACCCCCGTCCTCCTCTTCCCCTATTGTCTCCTACTCTACCGACCTACCGTAGTGGCTGATCTACCTGCACTCAAACTCACTTGAGGCCCTCAACCACTACCTGTCCCTCCGGACCGTACGACACTAAGTACCCCAGTGTTTCTCAGCCTGTACTAACTCTCTGACTTGACCTGACTAATTCACTGGAATAACACAATCCTGTAAGAAGGATTGTATTAAGATCCAACTAAAATCATTTCGAAACGGTGGAACGATTTATTGACGTCGAAGGTCCTAAGTATTAAGAATTTATATTTTATTCATCCATACGACCTTCTGTCACACGAGTTGATAAACTTGTATGTCCTAGTGTACGAAAAATCGGTCTGGAAACCAAAAGAGTCTCGGTTTGATTATGGATTTCCCTGAACACCACCCCAACCTTTACTACCCCACAAAGTATCACATAGAACGACGTGTCTTCAAAAGAACTCCAACCGTCCACTGGCTCTACAGTCAGATTGGGTAAGACACTGGTTGAATAGGATTGTACCCACAGGGACCTAATTCACTACTGGTAAGATAGTTGAAAATTTACAGACTGGACATGGGTGGTTAGAAACGTCGGAAAACCGAAGGTTCTAACGGTACTTGTTACCGGAAATGAAGGCCACGTGTAATTTTCTTTACGTGTCATTGATTTGTTTCTTTTATCTCTGACTCCTTTCCATACTTAGTCGTCCGGAGTTTCTTACCCCTGACGTCTGACTACGGTTCGTTTACTTTTCAACGTCGACAGTGATCAGCAAGAGTCGTCCCTTAGATCCTTTCCCAAGGTCTACCCATGTATGTATAATTTGGTTGTGTCAAGAGTTATGCCTTAGATCTCTGTCTTAGTTCTCTGATCAAAAGGTGAGTTTTATGACTTGACACCTTTCGGTACTCGAGTGTGTGTGTTTCATGTCTCGAGTTGGTTTTCCTTGAACAGTTACCGGGAACCTTTCTTGTTCTTTCTGTTGTTGGAGTTTTCTCAAGTGTCCCACGGTCCGGACACAAAGGACGACAGGGACTTTCGGGAATCAAGTGAAGTTTAGAGTGACGACGACGACGACGACGACGATTCAGTGAAGTCAGTACAGGCTGAGACATCCTGGGGTATCTGTCGTCGGGTGGTCCGAGGGGACAGGGATCCTAAGAGGTCCGTTCTTGTGACCTCACCCAACGGTAAAGGAAGAGGTTGCGTACTTTCACTTTTGACTTTCACTTCAGCGAGTCAGGACAGGTTGGGAGTCGCTGGGGTACCTGACGTCGGAAGGTCCGAGGAGGCAGGTACCCTAAAAGGTCCGTTCTCATGACCTCACCCCACGGTAACGGAAGAGGTTTAGAGTAACGATCGTGGACAATTTTAGATTTTAAGTTACTTCATTAAGCTTTTACATAACCCGAAATAATCTACTAAGTAGTACCCATCTGTCGTAGGGTAGATCGTTGACATTCTCCCGAGGGTCGACGTATGAACAAAACTGATGACATCGAATCGTCATATCAAAAGACTTAAGTCCCTCATACTGTACAGGTTGAAACGAGAAAAAAGAGTTACAATGAAATCGATAATCCCACCCCAGAAAACGTCAAGGTATGTTTAAATCCTAATCAATAAGATCAAGATAAAAAAATTTTTACGGAAACCATAAAACTATGTCTGATGTACTTTAGACATCTAACGAAACCTAAAACCTTGTAAAATTGTTATAATTAAGAAGATTTAGTTTTAGTACCTAAATAAGAGGAATTAACACAGTAGTAGTTAAAGAAAGTAATCATGAATTCTCAAAAGTCTTGTGTTCAGAAAGTGAAGGAACCGATTTAAGTAGAAATCCACAAATTAAGAAAAACTACGTTGACATTCCCCCTAACGAAATTAATAAAGAGAAAGATTATCAAGTAATCACACATCTTTAAGTTAGAAACACATAATTAGGATGTTGAAATGACTTAAAAACATAAGATGTTGAAATCAAAATTACCATAAAACCACCTCTGAGGTCCCTAAAGATATTTTATAGTAGACGTTAATCACTGTTAAAATGAAGAAAGGTTAAACCTACGGAAAATGCAGAAAGGAACAGATTAAAGACACCGATTCTGAAAGTTATGATATGACTTATTTTCACGGTTCTCACCCGTAGGAACAGAACAAGAAATAGAATTTCCTTTTTCGAAGGAGAGCCGAAAAGTAGCGGCTCATACAATCGATACCCAGAAAGTATATACCGGAAATAATATGACTCCCTATAAGAGAGATGTACGTGAAACGATTCTCAAAAATAGTATTTACCTACAACTTAAGACATTCTACGAAAAAAGACGTAGATAACTTCACTAGTATACTAAAAATAGTCAGTAAAACCATTGCGTCACCTAGTGTATTAACTAAACACTTACAATTGCGTAGGAACGGAGGGACCTTACTTAGGGTGAACTAGTACGACGTACTAGGAAAAGTTTCATAACGACCTAAGTGAAATGATCATAAAACAACTCCTAAAAACGTAGACATCAGTAGTCCCTATAATCCAACATTAAAAGAAAAAAACATCATAGTTAAGAAAACAAAACCACAGTCCCACTACGATCCGAGTATTTCACTGAAACCTTCACAAGAAAGAAGAAGTCAAAACAAAAGTAAAAAAACTTATTGAACTCCTACCCATAATTTAAAGAAATTTACAAACCGTCTTAGTGGACACTTCGGTGGATCTAGACCTGAAAACAAACGACTGTAAACCACCCCTCTCCCCCCTTATGATTAAGTTTAAGTAGTGATCATTAACCAGATAAGTCTAAAAGATTAAGGAGTACTAAATCAGAACCTTCTGACGCACAAAGATCCTTAAATGTGTAAAGAAAATCCGACAGATTAAACAACCGTATATTGACAAGTATTACAAGAGAATACTAGAAGACATAAAGACACTATAACTAACATTAAGGAAAGAAAGAAAAGACTTAAATAAATAAACCCGAGAAAAAAGAATTATTCAGACAGACCGATTTCTAAACGGTTAAACAAATCGAAAAGTTTCTTGGTCGAGAATCAAAGTAGTTAGAAAAGATAACGGAAAAATCGACAATAAAGTGAATCAAGACGAGACTAGAAATAATAAAAAGGAAGATGATTAAAACCCGGAACAAGAAGAAAAAGATCAAGGAACTTTACATTGTAATCTACCAATTCTTAAAAGAACAAAGAATTCCGTCCGATCATAATGTTTCTGTAAGGGAGAATCTTTGACGAAAACGTAGTAAGTCGTATTCCTTCTTATGGGATTCTCATACTCTTTCCAATCGTGTCGATAGCACGATATTAGTTTAGTTCGTTTATGAATGTTCCAGTAAGTATAATCAAACCGATCGACCTAATTAAAGGAGGTTTTTAAGATTCTGTATTTTACACATAGATAGGTATTCTACCTGAGGTTGACGTCCTAGTCCAACTACGATACTTTTTCGTTTTCTTTTTTTCATATACAGATTATTCTCTATACTAGTAATTTTGTTTTATAAATTTTATATTAGTTTTAAAGGTAGATTCTATATTTCAGATTCTTATTCTTTATTGTATATAAATAATTCGTGTATTCATTAAAGTCATTATCGATGTATAAGGTTGTTGTTACGGTAAATGTTTGTCCTTTTTTCTTTTACATGGATGGCTTTCGCTTAGAAGAGGGTGAACCGATGATCGATTTCGGTAATACAATCCTCTTATTTTAGAGAGTATGTACCTACGAGGAACTGTTCATAGTTATTATTTATCATCAAGTAACATCGACTTTCTTTTCACTATCATAGAAACTGTACTTAGTACGACAATTAGTATGTAATTATAAAATATTGTGAATGTATTCTACACATTCAGTATAGAATTAGTAAAGTAG
This sequence comes from Capra ibex, assembly GCA_006410555.1. Taxonomy (NCBI): domain Eukaryota; kingdom Metazoa; phylum Chordata; class Mammalia; order Artiodactyla; family Bovidae; genus Capra; species Capra ibex. Next base: position 1,631,275 of record SJYO01055746.1, read on the forward strand.
TCGATTTTGAAACTCTAAAAAGTTATCTTAAGGGTTATGTTTAGATATGATCTTTTAAATTTCCATATCAGTATAGACCCCTTTGGTGAAGTTGTCTCATGTCAACAACATGGTGTTTCACCGACGGGTTTGAGAAAAGAGAAGGCGATACTGTGTATTGAGTCTCAGGTTTGTTTACAAATTAAGTTTTTCGTGAGAGTCGTGAGTGTGTCAGGATCTTTGACTCGATCAAAATCTTTTTATTTATTTATGTGTGTGTGTGTGTATATGTACTGTCAGTGGTATGAGTTTTTAGAGTTTTAGATTGATCTTCTGTCTTTGTATTTGTACATTAACTTAGTCTTATACTACTCATAATGTTTAAAATGACTCCCGGATGTCGTACGGACTGTGATTCGACCCCTACGTTATTCAGGAACGGGAGTGCTCACATCTCAAATTGTTTCAGTTTTTACAAGGTTCTCGTGACTCCTTCTTTGTCTCCCTTTCCGTCCAGTGTCTTTCCACTACAGACCGTTCTCGTCACTCTCTACTTACAAGAAATTGTTTCTTTCCTTGTCGTGTAAGGTCGTCTCCTTTTTCGGATATAATTCCGTAGATTTGTATTTTTGATAGTTACAGACCCCATTTCCTTATCATACCACGTCAAGTCTAGATCTTAATTAAACCATTTTACCTCTCTTTAATCAAAGTTTTTCCATCAAACAATGAACAAGTTAGCACAGGTCGAGAAACACTGGGTTACCTGACATCGGACGGTCCGAGGAGACAGGTAGTTTAAGAGTTCTGTTCTTATGACCTCACCCAACGGTAAGGGTCCCCTAGAAGGACCGGGTACCTAGCTTGGACCCAGAGGACGTAACGTCCATCTAAGAAATGGTAGGCTCGGTGGTTCCATCCCGGTTAGACATTTCATAGGATACACTTCAAACCTAGAATAGGATATTTAGACTTGTTCGGTAGTTACCGAAAAAATTTCACTTTCTTATCGTATTAGTCGAGATGTAAAATCTTACTCGACAGAGTGACTACTTCCACTTTTGTCCTTCGTCTATTATAAAAGAGTCTATGACTTAGATCCATTTGTTGATTGTGATGTGAGTTTTTCTTTCGTGTTTTAGAATTACTATAGATTCGTCTACTATCTTCCATGTTGATTATACTGTGTGAACAAGACTCTGTTTTTAGACACCTATGAAAACCCCTAATCCTGGGAGATTTCCAATGCTCTCCTTCATGTTATTTTGTTAATTCTCTCATTCGAAACCCTGTCCTGGCGAATCTACACTTAGGATCGTGATCGTGAATTCTCGACACGTTTCAAACGGTTCAATAGATTTGACACGAGTTAAATGTGTGAACATTCTTACTCTTAGTATTACATAGACGGAGTACCTCAATAATTTTAATTTGTCTTGTTGTTGTGTTCCGTTGTGTCACGGTCACGGATCACATGTAAGTTATTTGTATCGTTACTTATTCTATATTAGTCATGGTTCGTTTTTGACAGAGTTATGAAGATATGTAAGAGGAATACGAATATCAGGTCATAAATCTTATAAATTAAACATGGTACGACGACGACGACGATTCAGCGAAGTCAGTACAGGTTGAGACACACTGGGGTCTCTGCCGTCGGGTGGTCCAAGGGGACAGGGACCCGAAGAGGTCCGTTCTTGTGACCTCACCCAACGGTAAAGGAAGAGGTTGCGTACTTTCAATTTTCACTTTCACTTCAGTGAGTCAACACAGGTTGGGAGTCGCTGGGGCACCTGACGTCGGAAGGTCCGAGGAGGTAGGTACCTTAAAAGGTCCGTTCTCATGACCTCACCCCACGGTGACGGAAGAGGTTAAACATCGTATCGACACATGTATAAAGAGAAAAGATGATCTAAAATTTGTGAAACTTCCGTGTCATTCGTAGGATAAGGGGAGACACGGTATACAAATCTTCCATTTGGTATTCGTAAATAACTCGTATTGGTTCAATTTTCGTCAAGTTGACTATGAAATAAAAAATTAACTAAAAACTAACCTCCTGTTAACGAAATGTTACAACATAACCGAAGACGGAATGTACTTAGTAGGTATCCATATGTATACAGGGGAGGGAAAAGTTGGAGGAAGGGTGGAGGGTAGGGTAGGGTCGGTAGATCCAACAGTGTCTCATGGACCAACTCGAGAGTCGTAGTGTCTCGTTTAAGGGTGACCAATAGATAAAATGTACACCATCACAAATACGAAGTTAGATGAGGGAGTTAAACAGGGTGGGAGGGGAAGGGGGTGACACAGGTGTTTAGGTAAGACATACAGACGTAAAGATGACGACGGAGTGTTTGTGTAAGTAGTCATGGTAAAAAGATCTAAGGTATATATACATAATTATATCTTATAAACGAAAAAAGAAAGACTGAATGAAGTGAGACATATTGTTCGAAATTCAAGTAGGTGGAGTGATCTTGAGTGAGTTTAGACAAGGAAAAATACTGACTCATTATAAGGTAACACATGTATATATATATATATATGTGGTGTCGAAGAAATATGTAAGTAAACAACTACCTATAAATCTAACGATGGTACAGGACCGACAACATTTGTCACGACGTTACTTGTGACCCCATTCATTTTCAGCGAGTCAGCATAGACTGAGAAACGTTGGGGTATCTGATATGTCAGGTACCTTAAGAGGTCCGGTCTTATGACCTCACCTCTCGGAAAGGGAAGAGGTTCCCTAGAGGGTTGAGTCCCTAACTTGGGCCCAGAGGGTGTAACGTCCGCCTAAGAAACGACTCGGTGTTCCCTTCGGTTTCTTATGACCTCATCCATCGGATAGAGAAGAAGGCGTCTAGAAGGGTTGGGTCCTTAGGGCTGGGTCCTTAAATCTTAATATCAAAAGAGTCCCATGTACGGGTCATCACCCTAGCCAGTTTACCATCAAAACAAGGGTCAAAAATACTTTAGAGGTATGGTAAGAGGTATTACTGATATAGGTAAATCCAAGGGTGGTTGTCACGTCCTCCCGAGGGAAAAGAGGTGTAGAAGAGGTCGTAAATACCAAATATCTATAAAACTACTACCGGTAAGACTGATCACAACTCCACCATAGAGTAACATCACAACTAGACGTAAAGAGATTATAAATCACTATTACTCCTAAAAAAAGTACACGAATAATCGGTAGACATACAAGTTGACGATTAAATTTAAGTGTATTCAGGTATACTGTTGAAAATTGATTTTCTCACGAATGGTGTCTAATGATTATTATATAGTAACAATTACACTCGACGATGTTTAAAATATGATTAAAGTCGTAAAAAGGGTTTCTTCTTTATTATATAACGATAGTGTACTTCTCAAGTTCTTACACGTTTTTCATTCTTATTTATGTTCTATTCTTTATTTACATACAAGTGTTCGGGGGATTTATTACCCCGTGAACCAAGAATCCTTAGAATATAAGAGGTTTTCCTACTCTTTATTGTTCTCTATTCTAGAATTTTCCACTTGAAAAAGGTACGGGAAATTCTTTGGATTTAAAAAGGAAATTTTTCTTAAATCAAGTATGAAGACATTTTATATTATTTTGATGACGATATTACATATTAACGAATTTTTTTTCTTTTATATTAAGTCAAGTTGTCTTTGTTGTTTGTATTTAGATTTCAATCTTCTTCATTGTATTTTTATTCAAATTTAGAGCGTTCTAAACATTTAGATGATTGGTACCTTTTTAATCCATTATTAAATAGAATACTTTTCATCAATAAATAATGGCAGAAAAGACGGTGTAAACAAGTTTTCGTAGACGTTCAAGATACAACCATTAAAGAAGTCTTAGAACTTTAAAGTTCTTTGGTAAAGGTGGTACAGGAATATCCTCTCCAGTCTTTCTAGTTTGTCTGTGAAAAAAATTTACTTTTGACGTTTGTAGATCTATAATTGTAAGTGAAGTAAGTACCGTTATAAAATTTTAGTGAACAATAATATATGAGATCCCAATTTTCATTACTTAAAAAAATGATATGGTTAATTTGTCTATTTACTATCTGATACATTTTATATCATCTATATGTAAATTCTCGAAAGAATAGTAAGTCAAAATATTTTTGTATAAATATGAAAAAGTGACCGAGGTAATAATACAGTCTTTACTCAAAGGTACTATTTGTAAAGAGTTTATGGTCCGTTTGTGAAAATCACTCTTTCCTCAACTTCTGTTATTGATCAGGGAATCATTCGATCGTGACAAGTGTCACATATGAACTTTGCAACATTGAGATCCTTTACGTCAAAAGTGGATTTTTTAATGCAAAAATATTGGTAGTCGGTGACATGATACTCTTGACTGGTTTTCTAGTACTGTAAGTTTTACATGTTCTCTCGGTACGAGAGACGGACCTAAGTTTGCAATCGAAATGATGAATTACTGACACGATGGAATCCGTTCATTGGAAAGATACGGTGTCAAAGGAGTCGACATTTCATTCTTTACATACTCATTCTGGTAATAATCGTACGGTGATATCCGGGAAACACGTTTAAAATTTTCCATAAAGGGTGACGGATAGTTTCATCTTTTTAGATAGATAAAGTCACGGGGGAGTCTTATATTCGTCAGGATACTCGAATTGTCACCAATCATATACGGCAACACCCTATTTTTTATAAAGGAGGGAGTAATCTGTGTTAAGATATCGTCCCGTGAGGGGTGAGATCAGTCTGTAAATACACGTCACGTGTTGGGTAGTCAGTATATACTATCGGGACTTTTAGTCGTGGATTCAGTCGTGGATTTGAAAAGACATTTGTCGGTTCATCACTTACAAAATCCGAACACTCGGTAAACCAGAGACGACGTTGATGACCTGAGACGGTATATAAAACTGTTATAAATTTTGTTTAAATATATAAAACTCTTATGTATTTTGTTTATCTACGTTGGCACAAGATTATTTTGAAATAAAGTATTAGTCCATCGGGAAGGTACCCGGTACCAAATGGTCAAGTTAGAAATTGTGACCTTAAAGAGGGTATGGACGTCAATAGGCCTTTCTCATGGTTGTCTGAGTCTTTTTCAAACGGTCGGATACATTATCCTTCCGAACATTAATACGATTATATTACTATTTTTTACCGTTATCCATAATAAATAACTCCAAATGATATGTGGTGTGTTATAAGAATTAGTAACACATATAATTAAGTGAAGTAAGAGTGTTGGATTTCTAAATCCATGACTAAAAGTCCCGATAGTATATACTGACTACCCAACACGTGACGTGTATTCACAGACTGATCTCACCACTCACGGGACGATATCTCAACACAGATTGCTCCCTCCTTTATATTTATTTTGGAAAACACATCATATAGTTTATTTCGGTTCGATGTTCTGATATGAAGTAGGATAAACGGTGTCTTCTCACTTTTAAAGAACATACACAGTCCATCTGTTTTTACTTCAAAGGACTGAAGTAATTGAGACGACCCAATTAAATATTTCAAATATTTAACTGACTTATAAATTTCAATATTTATTTACGTGGTACTATTTCTTTTCATTTGGAGATTCATTCTTAGTGAGAGGACGACATACTGTAGATTTTTAGTAAGATGGGGACAAAATAGTAGTCGACCATTCATTATGTGACAAAAGTTTATAGTGAAGTTCAACAATATGTAATACTCTTTTCTCTTGAAGTATTGTTTGATAAAATCGGTTTTTATTAAATTTATTAAATTATTAAAGAAAGGTACGTTTAAGGAAAGACTTTTTCTTAGTCGTATAAGATAGTAATTTATAGATTTAACTTTTAATGGACAGTATATTTATTCTTATAACGAGGCTAGTAGTCTTTCTTCTGCAAAACTGGCTCCACACGATCTACCTTAGGAGGGTCAATTGTGGGCATTTTTTAAGAGGTGTCAATGGACTCCTTTTTTTACTCTTTAGTCTACTCTATCTTGAACTCATTTGGATAGTTGACAAAAGGATGAAAATTTTTATAAGGAAGAAGAAAGAGATACATAATGAGTCGTATTTAATTTTTATTTTGAATTTTTCTCTTTATATTCAGTTAACTTTACATAAATAAATTTATATGTGGAGCTTTATTGAAACAAAGGTAAGAAATGTTTTATGATTTTTGGTTGTTTTTTGATCGAACCCTTTTTGATTAATATTTGTTTTGAACAAATATTCGATTAATCTTTGTTTTTCAAGTTTACGATATGTTTCATAACGGTTTTTGACTTTTGTCTAGTAATTAGACAGAAGTGTCCGTTAAACCCTTCTATATTTTATATCTTTATATTTGTTTAAGTTGTTATAATATTCATAACGTTAATTATGTATATTGATGAATCAGTTAAGATCTAGTTGTTGTTTTTTGTCCAGAAATTATTTAGTATTTTTTATTTTGGTATTCCTGTCTGGGTATTTATTGGGGGTTTAATACGTAGAAATTAAGGAATTACATAAAACAATGAATTTAAAGTAATCTCCATTGAAATAATATATTTTTTTAAGTATTGTGACGTTCGGTCTAAAAGATTGGTCCTTAAAGGCGTAGAGATCCTACGAAACTTTCTATAAATTCAAGAATCTTCATATTACGATTAAAGTTCAATATAATGTGTCTAGATTTAAATTTTTCGTCTTTTGGTTGGGTCGAAAGAACAAGTTGAGAAGGGATCCACTCATGTATTCACAGATACGCACACACAGACACCCACATACACATTCAACAAACCAAATGTAAAAGGGTCTTCTGTGGTTTTACCACAAAAAAAAATTGTCATGAAGAACAACCGATTGTTTCTTCCCTTCATGAACCAGATGTAAAATGTTACTGTTTTTTTTCTTTTTCATGTTATAACTGTTTGTAAATTCACACTTGTTTGTAAAGACTCACGGAAGTTTCCCGACATTCTTGAGTGATCCATATTCTGTGTCTTCTATGTACAGGAATTCCTTGAATGTCGGACCCTTTTCTATAATTAAAGAAGTTTTGTCCAGACCCTTGTACCCTTTGACACAGAATGAAAACCATCCGAATCATTTTGCCCTTCCTAATGACTCCTTCTGAAGTAGTTCTTTCTGAACTTTACAATTTGTATGTTAGATAATTTAAATTTTATTTCAAAGTTTCCGTCTTTTATATCGTGTCGCAGTAAAAAAATAAATAAAAATTAGTATACACGTATTTTTGTGACCTCCGTATAATTTTCACCAATGGAAATTCATCATAGCAGTAAAATTATAAAGGTATTAGTTATATAAATGACTTTTATATTTTGAACTTTAAAATCCAGTTTATACTTTTTGTTTCTTATGTGAATGATATTTTCCTTCAACTATGTAATTGGGAGTTATTTTATTATGTCTTCGGTTCTATTTCGACAAGATAGGATCTATGTATATGCTTTAAAAGTACGACACTATGAAAATGAGTATATAACACAGGAATTATACTTGAGGTCTTTGACGTCTAACAGTTCCGATGTCACTTTTGGCATGTTTCAAATTTCTTTTCCTTATTCTAATAAAACAAGATGGTGATACAATCTCGAATTCTCACTTTCGATGTAAAGTTTTTACAACGGTGTAATTTGTAAAATGGAGTATTGAAGATATTAGGTGAAGATGTAGTAGAGGTATGTGTAAGTCAAGGTATAAGAACACTGATATGTGACATCGGCCAAATCCTAAAGATCCCAACGTACGGTATAGTAGACGTTCGTAGTCTTGTTACACCGATCCTTTTCTTTTAAAATCATTTGTATGATAAAGTTATTTTGGTTTTTCAATTTTTCTATATGAAATAAATACACGATTCAGTGAAGTCATCACAGGTCGAGAAACGACGGATACCTGACATCGGGCGGTCCAAGGAGACAGGTACCCTAAGAGGTCCGTCCTTATGACCTCACCCAACGGTACGGGAGGGGAGGTCCCCTAGAAGGGCTGGGTCCCTACCTTGGGTACAGAGAATACAGAGGACATAACCGTCCTCCCAAGAATTAGTGATCGTGGTGGACCTTTCGGGTATAAAATAAATATAGTACACCGTTAATAAAAGTAAGAAATAATTTTTATTGGGTTTTTTAATAACTCATGTATAAACATTCACGAACATAATTTTTTTTTAAAAATTATACAGGGTACATCACATTCAAAATTTCTTTTCTTTAGTCTTGTTAGACCGTACTTGAATAGGTATCTTGACCCTCAATGATTCAATTAAAAAAAAGGTTGTGTCATATGAAATACGTTACATCGTTTTCCTTCGATTCTACTTTCTCGATGTGACAGGGGTTTGTAACGAAAATTAAAATCATTATAGACTGTGAGAGTTCTGTATGTCTCAATTTGACACTATCAGGTTTTTAAAATGAAAAGTCTTGGAGTTTACGAACTCATACTTTTGTATCTGAGGTGGTCGTTCACGTTAGAGACATGGTGTCCTTATATAGAGGTCACGCTAGTAGGAAGTGACCGAGGTGAGGTAGGGGGACTGTAGTCGGTGGTAGTAGAGATCTACTACGACCTGATCTACGATCTTATCGAGGGTAGACCGAAGGACGAAGGTAAGGGTAGGAAGATACCAAGCAAGAGGAATCTCGGTGGTCTCTCTGGAAGGAATTTGTTCAGTTTAGTAATTTGAAAGAGTGAATTTTAGAAAGTTCCTGAGGAGTAATATTAGTCTCCTTTTGTCTTTGAGGAATGTACCAGACGTTCCGCATTACACCAGAGACTGAGAGAGAGACAGAGATTGAAGTAGGGATTGTGGGTACAAGTGATACGAGGAAGGTTTGACAAGTCCTTATACGGTTCGGAAAAGGTTAAGTCCCCGATGACTGGTTTAACTCTGAAGAAAGGAAGGTTTCGAAGGATAGTAAGGTTATGGTCGATTTCATGAGACAAGAGGGATGTACAAAAGAAAGTATGTCCAGTAAATGTTAAGACCTTAGTAAAGGGTAGTGGTGGGGATAATCTTATACTCGTGAAGAGACTCCCGTCGCCGAAAAAGACAGGAGGCCACGACATGATGAGTCCGAATCCTTATCTCGGACCGTACATCGTCTGTAAGTTCTTTGTGAGTGACTCAGTTACTTTGTAAAGGTAAAAAACACATGTAAAAGAAACTCTCTCTTAATGTTGCAGAGAGAATTTACGAAGAGTAGAACTAGAATGGTAATTTTGCTCACTTCTACTTAGTCCGTTAAGAAATAAGATGGTATATGAACTCGAAGGGTTTGTATTGCCTTTTTAATTACACCGTATGTATTAATCAGACCGTCCTCTGTCGTTCTTCTTTTACAAGAAGACGTATACAAGGTTTATGTAATTTCAAGTCTTGACTTTGTAACACTAAAAAGAATTTTTGACCGAAAAGATAAAACTTTCCCAAGGTTGGGACGGTGTAAGTTTCTAGTCTAGAAGTCGACAATGACTAAGTAAGAGTGTTTTACCAATTTCAATAACGAGAATTTTACCTTTTATATAGAAAAGTAAAATTATTGAATTCTACTAAATATAATTCAATAATCGTTAGTATGGAAAAAACAATATTTTGGTGATAATTTGTTTTTACTTGACTGGATATTTAGAGTTATATTTTTATTATAATAGGGAAATCCGGTACAAAAGTCAACTTCCCATTAAAGTAAGGAACTTTAATTTACAGTTAAAGTATTTCTTCATCAGTGACATCGTATTTTAATATTTAAGTTAGTTGTGAAAAGACTATCTATTAAAACTCGAAGTTACATTCATGATATTGGAAACCGATTGTATTAGTTATATAGTATTTTTTAGTACCATAGACCTCTATTATATACTTTTTGGTCTGTCTTTTATCTGACTTAAAGTTTTCAAATGTTTAAGTTGGTATATAAGATTACGTAACAAAGATTTTCAACTTACAAGTCTTGAGAACAGACCTCCTTTTTTTTAGACTGAACCAGGTTCACAGCTTAGTAAATATATACTTTCACTTCACAATCAGTAAGTCAACATAGACTGAGAGACACTCAAGAGGTCCGTTCTTATCACCTCACCCAACGGTAAAAGAAGAGGTCCCCTAGAAGGGTTGAGTCTCTGTCTTGGGAGTAGAGAGTACAGAGGATGTGACCGTCCGCTCAAGAAATGGTGATCGTGGTGGACCCTTCGGAGGTAAATATATATACTATGAATTTATATATATTACTTTGATTTGAGGAATCCAAATATAAAGAATATTTTAATAAACGAGAACAATAACAGTCAGTGATTCAGTACGGAAACGTTGGAGTACCTGACGTTGTGTGGTCCGAAGGGACAGGAAGTGATAGAGGGTTTCAAACGAGTTTAAGTACAGGTAACTCAGTCACTACGGTAGGTTGGTAGAGTAGGAGACGGCGGGAGAAGAGGAAAACAGAAGTTAGAAAGGGTCGTAGTCCCAGAAAAGGTTACTCAGTCGAGAAGCGTAGTCCACCGGTTTCATCACCTCGAAGTCGAAGTCGTAGTTAGGAAGGTTATAAGTAATATAAGTCCCGACTAAAGGAAATCCTAACTGACAAGACTAGAGGAACATCAGGTTCCTTGAGAGTTCTCAGAAGAAGTCGTATTGTCAAGTTTTCGTAGTTAAGAAGCCGTGAGTCGGAAGAAATTCCAAGTGTAGGTATGTACTGATGACCTTTTTGGTTTCGAAATTGATATACCTGGAAATAGTCGTTTCACTGCAAGAGACGAAAAATTATACGAAAGAATCCAAATATTTTGATGTTGATTTGTGTTTTAATATTTAATCTAAGATTATTTAGATGGTTTGATTATTATGAGATTCTTGTGATTGAGATAAACTTCCTACTATGATAAAATGATTTTGATTTACTGACGACCGAAGGGACCACCGAGTCATTTCTCAGACGGACGTCACGCCCTCTGGGTCCAAGTTAGGGACCCAGCTCTTCTAGGGGACCTCTTCCTTTACCGTTGGGTGAGTTCATAAGAACGGACCTTTTAGGGTACCTGTCTCCTCGGACCGTTCGATGTCAGGTATCCCAACGTCTCAGTTCTGTGCTGATTCGTTGGAGTGAAGTGAAGTTTACTGACGAGTATATAAATTGTCCTCTTTCTCTATTGAAGTCCGGACCAAGATGTAAATTAAAAAAGGACATAAAACTGTAAGGTGTGATGTTATATTGAACTACTATGTCTTATGTAGACGAGTGTTTTCATAAACGTGTTTTACGTTAAGTATTGAAGATCCGAGACAAATGACAAGTCTTATTAGTCTAGACTATAAATTGATTCAGAAACGGTTGTTTGTCAGAAACTTGTTGTCAATAGTATTCTAGATTGAACAACAGAGGAATTTCACAGAAAAAGTGACTTATAGTCCGATCGTAGTGTCGTCAATAAATTCGGAAGTGACACTTACACAATTTATTAGTGACGATCTTAATTCTGGTTTTTTTTTTTTTTTGATGTAACTTCTGTACGATAATGTAAGAATATTTATAGCTATCGTTCAACGAAACAATGGAATAATTTTAATTCTATTTTTAGGGACTTTATACAGGTTGACCATCTTCTTATACTATAAAAATGTGAGACCTTTAGGATATGATGGTACACAATACTGAGTTAAGAGAGTGAAATAATTCCAGGACGTCTTGGCTGTAGTGTGTTCGTATCCCATTATACCGGAAGAGAGTTATGTTTTGGTTTTCTTTTCTATTCGTGATTTTAACGTATTTCAAGTTTGACCCAAACTTTGTTTATGTCACGAATGAATATATGCATCAAAAGTATGACAAATTTAGTATGTAAAGGAGAACAGTCAATTTTTTTTTAATCTCCTGTGTGGGTATATACATAGATGATTAGACAATCAGTATACATAAGTGATGAAATTTATATATATTATTATAATTATTTCGTATTGAAGAAAGGAAATATCCAATTATTTATTTATTTGACTATCGTAAAAGAAGGGAACGGTGATAAACAACAGACTAGATTGTCTTAGTACTAATACGACTTTGTCTAAAATTTCTAGTTATGTTTTTATTTTAAAATTTTGGAGAGGTTTTTGTTCTGTACTTTGGGTTAAGATCTTTACACACTCTCCTTTTGTTAAGTTTTGTTTATGAAAGGGTAATAATGTAAACGGATTGTAATTTCCTCCCGAAGAGATCACCGAAGCACCATTTCTTAGACGTAGGGTTACGTCCTCTGCACCCAAACTAGCGACCCAGTCCTTCTAAGGCACCTCTTCCTTTACCGTTGATGAGGTCATAAGAACGGACCCTTTAGGGTACCTGTCTCCTCGGACCGTCCGACGTCAGGTCCCCCAGTGTTCTCAGTCTGTGTTGAGACTGATTTGTTGTTGTAACTTCCTTGTCCATTCGGGACGTAGTCAGTAAGAAATGGGAGGGGAGACTTTAAGTAGGAACCGGGTCAGTCCTTCGTCATTGGTTACCCATGTTTTTATTTAAAATGTATCTATTTTTTAAAAGTGACGAGATCTGTTAATCTCATGTTTCGAAGCTTTTCATATGGAAAAGTAAATATTGGTCGACCATGATGGTGTTATTGTAAAAAAGTGATTTACTATAAATTTATCTAATGGTATAACCATTTTTCACAAAAATTTGTTAAGATCTGTCATCGGTTTTAATGTCGTCGACCTCTGAACTCCTAGTGTCCTCTAGAAGTTACGAGAGAATTCAGAGACTCAAAGACGAGTATTCATAACGAAAGGAAAGACATTTTCAGATATACATTGAATATACATATTTGTCAAAGACGAGCATTCACAACGAAAGGAAAGACATTTTCAGATATACATTGAATATAGATATTTGTCAAAGGATCCTGAATTGGTGTTACGGATCTAACGTGTAAAACGGTCTTTTTATAAACGTTTGTAGTAATTATTCGTAAGAGACCATGTATAGAGAAGCGTTTATCGTTCATTTAATTTTTTAGGAGTATCAAAGAGACCCGTGATTCTTTCTATAAGAATGTTTATTCAAATCAATAAGTAATTCTTCTGAACCTACGATACAAAGAAGACTTCAATAGTCAAAATAGTCAAAAAAATTTTATAAAAAATGTTTCCTATTTTATATCTGTGTGATGTGACTACCACTTCTCAATGGTGGTAAAGATAAGAAGTGAAACTAGTATTTTTCAGTTGATCCTGTTTTTAATTTCTCCTTTTTATATTTTACCTCTAATACCGTTTGTTTTACTTTCCGATTAATTGATCTTCCATTATCATTTATAGTTAATTTTTATTAAGTTGTTAAAATTTCGTGAACCTGACGTTCCAGGTAGGATTTCCTCTAGTCAGGACCAACAAGTAACCTTCCTGATTACAACTTCGATTTTGAGGTTATGAAACCGGTGGAGTACGCTTCTCAACTGAGTAACCTTTTCTGAGTACGACCCTTCCTAACCCCCGTCCTCCTCTTCCCCTGCTGTCTCCTACTCTACCGACCTACCGTAGTGACTGAGATACCTGCACTCAAACCTACTTGAGGTCCTCAACCACAACCTGTCCCTCCGGACCGCACGACGTAAAGTACCCCAACACCTCTCAACCTGTGTTGACTCGCTGACTTGACTTCACTTGACTTACTACAATTGACTGTACTAAATTGGTAAGGCATAATTTGATATGTTTGTGATAAAATGGGTTTGACAGTTTAAACCTAAGGTATAACCTTATTCTAATACCTTTTTAGTCTAGTCTTCAATACCCTTTTGCCTTTGTTCCATTTCATTGTCCTGCTACCTTTGTTCATAGACGACTCAAATGTCACACCATCCGTGACACGACGTCAGAAAAGTCTATGAATTAAGAGTGATATAGTGATGTTAGAACACTTCTGATAAAAACAGAAGTACGATTTCCATTCCTTTAAGTCACTCCCGTCTAGTGAACGGGTTTCGACGTATTGACTATTCGTCTTCTATGTTCTAAATTAAAGTGTCGGGTGTATACAAGGTGGGTGATGATGTAAGAAACCGTCTTACCTTATACAACAGAATATCACTCGTTTCGGTTTTGGAGATTATTAAATATACGAGTGTAGTTGTTTATAATTCCCCTGTAGTGCAAGGAGTACCCGAAGGTCTACCGTGATAACCATTTCTTGGGTGGACGGTTACGTCCTCTGCATACTCTGTGCTCAAGTTAGGGACCCAGTCCTCTAGGGGACTCCTTCCCGTACCGTTGGGTGAGGTCATAAGGATGGACCTCTTAATGTACATGTCTCCTCGGACATCCCGATGTCAGGTACCCCAGTGTTTCTCGGTCTGTATTGACTTCGCTGAATCGTCCGTGCGTGTGTGAAGGGAGTATGCTTAGAGTAAAGTCATAAAGGTAAAAAGTACCGAGTTACTTTAAATACGAAATTTTAAGTTATGTTTGTAAAAATTTGAAAATTTATTTAGTTAATTAAAACTCGATGTTTAAAAATTCAAAAGTGGAAATTTTTTTTTTTTTGGACGTTTTTAGAAGGGTTTTAGAAAAAATTTAATGTTATTTTAGACTGTTGCTTATGAGTCCCTTACCTTGCAAGACGAAAGTTGAAAAGAGGTTTAGGTTGTAGGCGGGCGACGGAGACAGTGGTGGACGTGACGGAGGTGGGACGTCGTGTCGGTGTCGACGGACGCAGCGACGGTGGTGTCATGGGTGACATACTGGTCCGGTGTCAAAAGTTACTCATTTACATGAGGAAAGACAGTAGTGTGTAAATGCCTCAAAGACTTCCACTCACTTCTAATGACGGTTCGTGTCGTACTGGAAATACTCCTGTTCTTTCGATATCTTTAAATAATGGCGAGGTAGTTCTTCGACTCCTTCTCGTCAAGGGACCTGGGTCTTCACAACTTAACTTAGGTGTTTCGTAAAAGGTTAAGTTCAATGAAATGTAGGAAAGACATAAATTAAAAAAGTGTCGGGATTACTCATAAAAAACTGATTTAATTACAGAACGTACTTTACAGGTTGAGGGTACCTTCAGTGTATGTTCGTGTACTAAAAAGAATAATGTGTTAGGTTGGTTTTAATACTTGTTTTAATACCTCTTTGACTTCTTTACACCTAATGGTGTTATCATAATTATTCTCATACATTTCGTTACACGTTGTGACGAGAATACCTTTTCTTCCATAGGTACAAGGACTGATAGGAAAACTACTTTTACATGGTAGGTTTAGTATAACGACTACTGGTCAATTCAGAACCCTTTTAGTTCAAAATACTTCTTGTACCAATAACATGTCTACGAGTGACACACCTTTCAGAACCTTCTCGAGGTGACAAACGACGGGATCGTTCTTCCGTCTTACTTCGGACTTCTACGTCACGTCTAGTCTTTTGTTTTCGTCGTACCTCGAACATTGTAGTTCGTTAAAGACATAAATCTCTTGTAGTGAGAGTTTTCGCAGACACGACGTTTCTGAAGTCACCAGTTGTCTTGACTCCACAGACTACGACAGAACCTTCATCTTGAAGTCTGTCCTGGATTAAACAACGTGTGTAATCGGTTCTTCAACCAAGTCACTCATTCAGATTACATAGTACATATCCTCATGACTTTTCGTCAAAATGGTCCAATATACAAACTGTCTCGGAGATACGGATCCAACGATAACAACAACAAGTCAGTGAATCAATACAGGTTGAAAAACGTTGGGGTACGTGACGTCGTACGGTCCGAAGGGACAGGAAGTGATATAGAGGACCTCAAACGAGTTTGAGTACAGGTAACTCGACCACTACGGTAGGTTGGTAGAGTAGGAGACAGTGGGGGAAGAAGAGAAGGGGAGTTAGAAAGGATCGTAGTTCCAGAAAAGGTTTCTCCTCGAGAAACGTAGTCCACCGATTTTAGAACTTCGAAGTCAAGGTCATAACCGGAAGGGTTACTTATAAGTACCAACTAAAAGAAATCCTAATTGACCAAACTATAGGAACGACAATCCAATGTTACTTTGATAAACCTGTGAATTGTTTTCTGGGAACGACAGGTCGTAAAGTTTAAATAGTGGGGAGGTTCAAGGACTTTAGTATGTTATGACTCAATACAGAAGAAACTAGATAAGGGTATCGTCTTAGAAAAGTTATGTATGTTTTAAATCTTTCAAGTCCATGGTTTTATGGGTCACATTGTAAAATATAAAAAATCACAATATATATCTTGATTTTGGGATCCTTGATACTTGTAAGATCTAGAATACACTAAATGAGGAAGTCAGTAAAGAATGACTTTCGTCCCGGATATGTCAATAAACGAACGAGTGTCATGTGAATGTAAACGGGTGTAAGTATTTTCATATGTAGTTCAAATGTACTGGTAACTAAAAACAATTAAAAAATAGTTCAGTATACAGTAACAACAAATCAGTGATTCAGTACAGGTTGAGAAACTTTGGAGTATGTGATATCGAGTGGTCCGAGGAGACAGGTACCCTAAAGGGTCCGTTCTTATGAGACGACGACGACAACGATTCAGCGAAGTCAGCACAGGTTGAGACACGCTGGGGTATCTGCCGTCGGATGGTCCGAGACGGCAGGGACCCTAAGAAGTCCGTTCTTGTGACCTCACCCAACGGTAAAGGAAGAGGTTACGTACTTTCACTTTTCAGTTTCACTTCAGTGAATCAGCACAAACTGGGAGTCGCTGGGGTACCTGACGTCGGATGGTCCGAGGAGGCAGGTACCCTAAAAGGTCCGTTCTCATGACCTCACCCCACGGTAACAGAAGAGGATGACCCAACGATAAAGGAAGAGGTCCTCTAGAAGGGTTGAGTCCCTACCTTGGACTCAGAGGACGTAACCGTCCACCTAAGAAATGGTGACTCGGTGGTCCCTTCGGGTGTTCAGTATACGACAATAACTTATGGCAGGGTATTTAGAGTAAACACGACAATACCTTTTAGACGTAAAACTTTTAGATGTAATATGTTTCTTCATATAGAAAATTGTGGAGGTTCGTTTTTTCGACATATTAATTAAAGTACAAACGTGAAAACACACGGTGTTGTCCTTCTCGGATTTTTCCTTACCCTCTTCCGATAATTTATAAAGGTCATTCTAGAACGGAAATAGAACACGTCTTATATTTCTTATACGAGAAATTAATCGTTCATAAAAAATTTCCATTTCTACAAAACAATAACATCGATTTTTAAAGAATCAGTATTGTAAAAACTTCGAGAACAGTAAAAAGATGTGGATGATCTTCAACAAGTGGTCGATAATAGAAACGAACTTCACACGAAAAAAGGAAGAGAAGGGTTGGAGGGAAAGTTTTACTCTTCACCCAAAGACAATCACTTGACTTGTCTATAGATTAAAAATACTGAAAACTCAACATATGAGTGAACCTATGAACTATTAATAATGTATTAACTAGTTTACCACTACACATAATTACACTCAAACTGGTATATAGATGTAACAGAATATTATACACCAATATCAAGACAACCGTTTATTAAAAAGTCACAAAAAGTAAATATTTTTGGATCACGTTCTCGATTTGTAGATTTATTTGTTGTTTTAACCCCCCTCTGTTATAGATTTGATGAAAGAACTTATTCGCGTTAGATGATTTTTAGAAATAGTCATCTAGTTTCAATTATAAAATTATAGATAAAAACAATTCATATTGTTATATCTATCTTCTTGATGTCTTATAATTCAATCGAAAATAAATAGGTCTTATTTAGGTTTTTATATAAACATCTTATTCGAGGGAATATACTAGAATAAACTAACAGAGACGAAGGTCATACCACCTCTTTTTTGTCAAATCCGTTCAATTAAAGACTGGTTATAACCGAAATGAAAGATCTTATTGTAGAGTTAAAGTACTAAACTTCGGAACCTCTACCTATATTAATTTATATTCAATTACCCATCCACATTCCTAAATTGCAGTCCAATGGAAACTGACTGAACTCAATAGAGGGTGAGTTCGATTCCAGCTTAAGAACCTTTGGTAGTTATATTTTGAGACACTTTATAGAAAAGAGGTTTCTTTAATTTAATACAAGTGTTTACATTTAAAGTGAATAGGAAAATTGTGGAGGACTCAGTCTATATTGCACTGTCTTAATGTAATAAAGATAGTTTAAAGGTGATCTTTAAGGAGTGTTTAAAGAATCTTTATGAATAATAATAGTGGTGAAAGGGACCACTTTACAACTCAACTCAGACTGAATAAAACTCCAGTGAGGGTGACGGTGGTCAGTTTGTGAATCCAAAAGGTGCCTTTAATATCAAAGGAAGAGACGGGAAAAGAGAGGGACATAGAGGTGTAGTCAACTTTAATGTTTTTGACCGTTCACATAAGCTTTGTGGTATACGAGAGTTATGTATAGACGACCAACTTTTCCCCTCCCTCCTTCTTCCTTTCCCTTTTTCTTTCTTCCATCCTTCTCTTCGTTTAATCATACATAAGGTGGGGTGGTTAACAGAAAGAAGGGAGGATAAAGAGTCTTGTTGGATGGGTTTTAGTATACTATAGTTTACGTAGTCCGAGGAAAATAACGAAGGGGTTATGTCAACGGGGAACCAACCGACACTTCCCCAACCAAGGTCCTTAAGGACACTAATGATTTTAATGATTTTAGGTGTCTACAAGTACAAGATATATATTTTACGGAACCATAAACGTATATTGTATGTGTAGTTGTAAGAAAGATATGAAATATAGTAGAGATCTAATAAATATCATCATAGAGTCACTCCCAAAACAAACATAAAGAGACTACGAATCACTGTAATTCGTGAACAAGTACATGGGTGACCGGTAGTCATATACCACCGAGTTTACCATTTCTTAGTCGGACGTTACGTCCTGTGAGTCCAAACTAGGGACACAGTCTTTCTAGGGGACCTCCTCTTTCACCGATGAGTGAGGTCATAAGAGTGGATCTATTAAGGTGCCTGTCTCCTCGGACCACCCAATGTCAGGTACCCCAGTGTTTTTCAGTCTATACTGACTCGTTGATTGAGTAAAAGTAATATAGAAGAAACCTTTTACAGACAAGTCTAGAAGAGTAAAAATTTTAAAAGTAATAAATAAATAAATGAATAAAACCGACGTGACCCAGAAACAACGACACGTACCCGAAAGAGGTCAACACCTTTCGTCCCCGATTAGAGATCAACTCCACACACCCGAAGAGTAACGCCACCGAAGAGAGTAATTCCTCATGTCCGAGATCTTGTACTTCTGAAGTCCTCAACACCGTACCCCGAGTCAACGGGTCCCGTACGTTTTAAAAGGACCTTGTCCCTGACTAGGGTATAGGGGACGTAACCGTCCGTCTAAGAATTGATGACTGATGGTCTCTTCAAGGGAGACGAGTAAAAAACTAACCTAACAAAAAAAAAGGATAAGTCAAATACCCACGCACGATTCAGTGAAGTCAGCACAGGTTGAGAAACGTTGGGAACTGATATCGGGAGACCCGAGGAGACAGGTACCCTAAAAGGTCCGTTCTTATGACCCCACCCAACGGTACAGGAGGAGGTCCCCGAGAAGACTGGGTTCCTATCTTGGGTACCAAGAATACAGAGGACGTTACCCTCCGTCTAAAAAATGGTGATCACGGTGGACCCTTCGGGTAAGTCAAAAACTCAAGAAATATATAAAACTAGTAATGGGGAATAGTAATGGGGAATACACTAAACGTTTATAAAAGAGGGTAAGTCATCTAACGGAAAAGTAATATCTACCAAGGGACAGGGTATGAAAATCAAACTACATCAGAGTAAACAACTAAAAACGAAACCTCAGTTTGGGGGTTTTTAAGTAGTGATTCTGACTGTAGTTTCTGGAATGACGGTCACAAAAGGAAATCTTCAAATTACCAAGGTCCAGAATGTAAGTTCAGAAATTAGGTAAAATAAAAAGATATACCACACTCTTTTACAAGATTAAAGTCAAAAAATATACATCAACAAATCAAAAAGGTCGTGGTAAATAACTTCTCTGACGAGAAAGAGGAAACGTATAAAAATCAAAGAAACGGTATTTAATTGATTAGTATGTACGTACTTAAATAAAGACCCGAGGGATAAGACAAGGTAACCAGATACCTTGACAAAAATATGGTTAAGATATGACGACACCAAGGGACTACAGAGTCTACTATTTCTTAGACGAACGTTACGTCCTCTGGGCCCAAACTGGGGACTCAGCCCTTCTAGGGGGCCTCTTCCTTTACCGTTAGGATAGGTCATAAAAGTGGACCTCTTAAGGTACCTGTCTCTTCCGACCACCCGATGTCAGGTACCCTAGTGTTCCTCAGTCTGTGCTGATTCATCGATTGTGAAAGTATGACGAAACTAATGATGTCAAAATATTATATCAAAATTTAGTCCCGTACACTACGGGATCAAACAAGAAAGAGTTCTGACGAAACTGATAAACCCTAGAAAATTCCAAAATATGTTTGAAATCCCAACAAAAAGGATAAAGACACTTTTTACTGTAACCTTAAAACTATCCCTAACGTGACCCATCATATCTGTGAACCCATCGTGTCTGTAGAATTGTTATAATTAAAAAGGTTAGGTGTTTGAAGACAAACACAACGTTCGTATTGTCTTCATTCTTTTACATAAACATTTCCCATGGTGAATGTCTTAGTTGGTTTTTTACTTTTTATGACTGTCGATTTTTAAGATGACTTTTGATTTTTAAGTTTTAATACTCCGAATCAACTTTCGGCAATTTGTATTAGTTTACTTTTGTATGGAAAAGTATTTAGCTTACTAATTTATGGTAGTTCTTCAGATGAGAGAAATTTAATTAGATGACATTACGTTTAGTTTTAGGGTTGTCCCAAAATTCTTGAACTGTTCGACTAACATTTGAATTATACCTTCTTGTTCTGGGTTCTTATCGGTTCTCTCAAAGTTTCTCCTTGTTTAAGTTCCTTTAGTTCGATGGTCTATACTTCTATCACAGTCCTTACTTCTGTGACACCATAACTAGTTCTTTTTCGTAGAGAGTAAAGTCGTCAAGTATGTATCATGAGGATAGACAAATCTTTAGTTATTTCTTTAAAGGGAAAACGAGGTATTTTGGGAATTACCAGAAGAATCAGAATGTTTACCTAGTATAGATTTGCATTCTCGTACTGTCATCACCGGTTTTACAAGGAAAATGGTGACAGTGATAAGAGGAGTCTCGTGTAAAACCGAAGAATTGATAAGATTTACAAATGGATAAGTTCTATAATACATGAAGTGGTTCTTGTAGTGTACCTCACCATCTATCTAGTCGACGGTTGCACTCTTATTTTGTTCTTCTGACGAGTCTTATGTATTCCTAGATATAAGTTTGTAATAATAAATATAAAAATGTTTTATACTCTTTTTTTTTTGACAACCCTTTACTGTGTTCTGTTTTTCGTCTTGTGAGTTTCCATGTTCAATTATAATAGAACTGTTATTGATGTTATTATATAATGTTTAATAAATGTTTCGTAAAATGCTGACAAAATCAGGAAAACAAGTGTTTTTTACTCCGTTTTAATATTTTATTTTTATCATCATATTATTTTAAAATTTATATATAATAACTTTTTTAAAATATTTAATTACCATTACCAAATTTTTTTATAGTGAGTCACTGGAGGGACATGTTTCAAGATCTATCGCTGTGTTTCTTTCTTTCGAAATACCCATTCTTTCCTGTCGTACTCCTATAAGACACAAGATTCCTACTTCCCAATTTTTTTTATCTTAATCCTCAATTATTCATAATACATCATCTGTTGTCTTGTTTAGTTATCTACTTGTATCATTCAATAATAATTGTTTCGTCATTTCTGACTTCCGACCAACTTTAAATACATTAAAAAATCTCTTTGTTGTCAGTGACGTCCAACAACTGTCACCTCAATTTTCTACTTTCGCCATAGACTCTTTGTATTAAGATTGTCGACACACATCCTACTCAATCTTCCGCTTTCTGCGATCTTTGTTCCTTATTTGTCAGTGTTTCGACGACTTCATGTCTCCGTACTTCATGTACTTTGTACTTTATTACTTCTGAGTCTGTTGTCATTTTCGGTACCTTTTTTAAATTTTTACTCTTTTATTCTCTCTGCAAGTAATATAATGAGTTAATTGCACTTACTAAAAGTATTCCTGATGTAAGTTGTACATCTATATGTAAAGATTAATTTATTCCATAATTTACTAGTAACACGTATTAATATGGTTGGAGATATCCTGACAGTATTCTTATTTTACTCTAGTACAATAATTTTCTTAAGAGATTAACATTTACAATGTATTTATAATAGACAACATTAAAGAATCCCTTCTTTGTCGACACTTTATTATCTTTACGAGGTCGGTATTTTAGTGTTGTGGACTTAAGTTTAAGACCAAAATAATAAATTACCATGGAAATTACATGGAATTCGTTCAGTAAATTGGTAAGACTTATTGTTAAAAATTATACTTTTACCGTCGATCCACATGTTGGCCGCGTGGAAGAGTCCGTCTACAACTGACAGGTCTTGGGGTTCTTCAGAATCAATCGTTTCTTCGGACGAACGTCAAACCATCTATTACAGAGAGACCCCGACGTTAACGGGAGAAGACCGAGACCGACGGACAGTGACCTCCCCCTACCAGACGTCGGCCGATCAAGACACTTTCGTAAAGGGGATTTCGGTCCTTGTTCTGTTCCCACGGGTGAAAGTGGTGATGATAAGTTGTTCAAAACCGGTGTCGTTAGTCTCGTCTTTTTCTTTATTTTCCTTAGGTTTAACCTTTTCTTCATTTCGAGAGTGACAAACGTCTACTGTACTAGGAGATGTAACTTTTGGGATTTCTAAGGTGGTCTTTTAATGATCTCGAGTAGTTACTTATATCATTTCAACGTCCTATATTTTAGTTGTACGTCTTTTGGGAACGTAAGGATATGTGATTATTACTCTTTCATCTTTTTCTTTAATTCCTTTGTTAGGGTAAGTGGTAACGTTACTTTTCTTATTTTATGAATCCTTATATAGATGGATTTCTTTGATTTCTGGATATATATCTTTTGATATTTTGTGACTACTTTCTTTAGTTTCTCCTGTGATTATCTACCTCTTTATCTGGTACAAGTACCTATTCTTCTTAGTTATATCACTTTTACTCATATGATGGGTTTCGTTAGATATCTAAGTTACGTTAGGGATAGTTCGATGGTTGTCATAAAAAGTGTCTCGATCTTGTTTACTAAAGTGTTAGACATACCTTTATGTTTTTTGGAGCTTATCGGTTTCGTTAGAACTCTTTCTTCTTACCTTGACCTCCTTGGTTGGACGGACTGAAGTCCGATATGATGTTTCGGTGTCAGTAGTTCTATCATACCATGACCGTGTTTCTGTCTTTATATCTAGTTACCTTGTTTTATCTTTCGGGTCTCTATTTAGGTGCATGGATACCTATGGAATAGAAACTGTTTCCTCCGTTCTTATATGTTACCTCTTTTCTGTTAGAGAAATTGTTCACCACCACCCTTTTGACCAGTTGGTGAACATTTTCTTACTTTGATCTTGTGAAAGATTGTGGTATGTGTTTTTATTTGAGTTTAACCTAATTTTTAGATTTGTATTCTGGTCTTTGATATTTTGAGGATCTCCTCTTGTATCCGTTTTGTGAGAGGCTGTATTTAGTGTCGTCCTCGGAGATACTGGGTGGAGGGTCTTATAACCTTTATTTTTGTTTTTATTTATTTACCCTGGATTAATTTTAATTTTCGAAGACGTGTTGTTTTCTTTGAGATTCGTTCCACTTTTCTGTCGTAAGTCTTACCCTCTTCAGTCTTACCGAGGCTAGGTTTTCAGATGTTCGTTATTTACGACCTCTCCCACACCTCTTTTGCCTTGGGAGAATGTGACAACCACCCTTACGTTTGATCATGTCGGTGATACCCCTTGTCACACCTCTAAGGAATTTTTTAACGTTTATCTTGACGGAATACTGGGTCGTTAGGGTGACGACCCGTATGTGTGGCTCCTTTGGTCTTAACTTTCTCTGTGTACATGGGGTTACAAGTAGCGTCGTGACAAATATTATCGGTCCTGTACCT
Organism: Capra ibex; assembly: GCA_006410555.1. Lineage (NCBI taxonomy): Eukaryota > Metazoa > Chordata > Mammalia > Artiodactyla > Bovidae > Capra > Capra ibex. The sequence continues at coordinate 1,655,398 of SJYO01055746.1, forward strand.
TCGTTGGATCTACAGGTAGTCGTCTACTTACCTATTCTTTCGACACCATGTATATGTGTTACCTCATAATGAGTCGGTAATTTTTCTTATGAAGACTTAGTCAAGATTACTCCACCTACTTTGACCTCTGACAATATGTCTCACTTCTTTCGGTCTTTCTTTTTGTGGTTATGTCATATAATTATGTATATATACCTTGAATCTTTCTACCATTGTTATTGGGACATACACTCTGTCGTTTTCTCTGTGTCTACATATCTTGTCAGAAAACCTGAGACACCCTCCCCCTTTCCCACCCTACTAACCCCTCTTACCGTAACTTTGTACATATTATAGTATATTCTTTACTTAGCGGTCAGATCCAAGCTACGTCCTATGTCCTACGAACTCCGACCACGTGGTCCTACTGGGTCTCCCTACCATACCCCTTCCTCCACCCTCCCCCCAAGTCCTAACCCTTGTACACATGTGACTACCACCTAAGTACAACTACATACCGTTTTGGTTATGTTATAACATTTCATTAATCGGAGGTTAATTTTATTTATTTAAAATTTTCTCTATTTATTTTTCTTTTTTTTTCTTTTACCGTCGATCCCTCAAGAGGGTATCTCCAGAGTTCTCTATCTACTTTATTAAGTAATATTTTACGGATAGTGTCATAGACTTAATACCACCTATCACTTACATATGGTGTCCCGTCACCTTTTCCTCCGGTTTTAATCTCCAGGTAAAACCGACTGGAATGACCTTTCGGTGTTCGTAGAGGTTTATTGATATAGATACCTGAAGAGGTATAATAAAATTACTTTTTAATATATTCTTCTAAGGAATTCATAGAATAATTACGAGGTGGAATGTGTTATGGGAGAATACATATTCTAGATTAAGTGTCGTTGGATTTCTTAACAATCAGTTTTCGATACGATGGTTGTACTAAAATTTTTGGTGTTATTATCCGTAAATCACTAAAAAAAGAAAAAATTAAATGTTGTAATAGTCTTAAGCGTAATATTAAGATTATAAATAATGAACTCTTTCTTCAATTTATCCTGTTGACTGGTTTTTATTTTTTCACATAGGACTCCTTGAATTTGTCATCCTTCTATCTCTTATTCAACTTCAATTAGACTATCTTTCTTTACTTAGACTTCAAGGGAATCATTCTAGTAGGATGGGTACCTAGGGTTTTCATCCTGAGTCCCTTATCAATATTTTAGGTGATGTCTCGTGAAAGTAGAGTCTTCTCAAATCCTTAGTTCTAGAATTTGTTGATATTCGTTCGTTATAAGTATTTATAAAGGAAAGATAGGATCTGGTTAATTTAAGGTGAATTGATCCCCGGAAATCATATGATAGGTAAGTAAGTAAGTAAGTTGAAACGTGTTGTGACTTCTTACATAACCTTATGTTTTTTATCATAGTCTTTGACGGAACTTCTTTATTCTAGTTATGAATGTTTTTTCACGGAACTGTCTTTATATTTATTTTATAAATATGTTCTTCCTGGTTCTTTCGAAATCCTTTATATACTTCCCTTAGACCTGTGTACTTTTGGACTTTCCTCCCTTCTTTCTTTTTTTGATATCTACTTTCTTGTTCATATTCCGTTATTGTCTACAGTTATGTCTCTAAATGTTCTTCCTTCGTATTTTTTGACTTTACTAGTCTTATAATCTATATCTATCTGATGTTTCCGGAACTCAAGGTCTTATTTCCTGACCATGAAACAAAACGTTCTTAAATACCTATTTCTCTCTTATTTCGAAAATTTAATCCTTATAATTAGAGTATACTAATTTTATGTCTCATTCCCCCTTTTTTCATAGTCTTATCGATGACCTGGTAGTGACTCAGTGATAAGATATGTCGACTTTAATTATGTTATGACGTTTAGTTGAGATGTAGTTATTTTTCTATTTAAAATTTTTCTTTTCGATATCCTAAATTAATATCTTTAATAAATATTCTATCTCTAACAATATTTTTGAGTATAGATGGGTCGAACATCATCTCGATTTATTAATATATGTGTAAATTGAGGTATTTGAATTAAGAATACGTGACTCGGTTTTCTATTTTCCTCTCTGTCTAAAGTAGATAGGTTAATGAGTTCGTAAATAAGGGGTTTCAGTTGTACTCTACTCTACCCTCGATACTAAGATGTAAGAGAGTAGTCAGAGTTAAGAGAACACGGAGAGTGTCTTACTCGTAGTGCTAAGATTACAATTTTTTTCTATACCTATAAAAAGTATATTATATAGGAAATTAGGCTTCATTTGGTGAAGTAGCTTACAAGGTAGTTTCTTTTTCTTGTATCATTAAACAAGATCGTAACGAGATTTTGACCGACACAATCTGAACTACTTTCTATATAACATGAAATACACGATGAATTCTTTGGACATTCTTATTGACCGAGGTAAAAACGAAGTGTATGACTGAAATCTTGGATTGGAGACGAATTTCGGAAAAGAGAAGGAGTAGAATTCGTATATTTCACATGACCTCCATCGTTTTGTCTCTAAATCAGGTTTTGATAAGTAACTCCTGTGTCTTAAAGGATTTTGATCACTTTATAAAGTCCCTCGATTTTGGTTCGTTTCTTTTGTTTGAGAGACACCCACCCATTCCGATGTCTTTCGTGTCGGTGTTTCACGTTCTGTCGACTTGAGGCACCTTGAATTTACACTTGTCCCATTATCTGTTCAACCTCCCGTTAATACTTCTAGAACACTCGTGCAGCAAAAGAAAAGGGGGTATTGGTAATTTAAGAGAGAGACTTAGTTATAAAACTATATCGTAATATTTTAAGACTGTTGGATACACAATTTTTCAGAAAATATTGTGTATTTAAACGATTTTTGATCTACTTGTGAAATTTTCTGTCTTTACAAGAATGAAAATTTCATGCTTGAACACAAACGAAAGGATTAACCAATTATGAAACCGGTGGACTACACTTCTTTATTCAGTACACTTTTCTGGGACTACGACCCTTTCTGACTTCCGTCCTTCTCCTGTTGTCTCCTAATCTACCAACCTACCGTAATGGTTGAGTTACCTGTACTCAGACTCGTTTGAGGCCCTCAACCACTATCCGTCCCTCCGGACCGTACGATGTCAGGTACCCCAGCGTTTCTCAGTCTGTACTGACTCGCTGACTTGACTTGACTTGACCCATTTCATAAAGGTTCAGTGTGCAATTAAATAGGTTGTAGATGACTCGTGAATGATAGGTCCGTGTCACGACCTACGATATTCATGTTTTACTTTATTTTGTATTAGGAACAAGGGAAGTTCCTCAATTATTAGATTATTCCCTCTGTATGATATTAATCACATTAGTACAATATTAGTTTCATGTATGTTTCCTATGATACTTTCGTTTGTTCTTCCAGTCCTTTACGAAAAAACTTCTTCATAATTTCACTTAAACATTCCAGTCCATTTTCGATGTCGGCACGAAAGATTGAACCAACACGTGTCTTGGTGTATATTTCAACTACAGATCCTAAGTGAAATCTAAAACACTTAATCTGAGAGGTCCCCACTTTTACTTCTTAGTCATAAAAGTTGTTCATGGTATTCACTAAGTCTTAGTGTCGGTCCAAAACAATCGTCATTCGGTCTTCATATATCTGTTGATAAGGTCCGTCTCGCTTATCGAGTCATGTCAGTCTCATTCACTTTATGTCTGTCTTTTAGTTTCTCTTTAGTCTTGTTCTCATGACTATGTTGATTACGCTATAAAGTTTGTCCTAGATTTCTTCACTACACTTGAAGATGTTATTTCCCGTTAGTAGATACAGTATACAAAACCCTTTACTAGAGACTGTACTTGATCAAAGAATGACTTCATATACCTTTTCGATTTACGTTTATAAAACGTAATTTTCTGTTTCGTTTTACGAGGAAATTTTTTCATTTGTCACATTTGTTGTATGTCAATATGAGTATTAAAAATAAGTTACGTCTGTGGTCAGTAAAAAGAGTCCTATGTGTCCTAATATGACGAAATTGAACTTTTACAAGTAATTTCATATTTTATTTAAGTTTGTCATAAAACTTTAAGGTCGTAATTTTGACTTTTGACGAGAATTACTAAAATTCAAAGGTCTGATAATAAAGTATTATCGTATAATGAAAGACTGATTTTAAATGAATATTAACATAAAAATGAGAATTAAGGTCCATCTTCATTTCGTCCTTATTCAGTAGTCCTTCTTCTTATAAGTGGTATTATCCAATTTTCAGTTTGTCTTAGATAAGGTAACTAGAGACAAACGATTCGTTGTTTATCAAGTTTAGTAGTTGATAAATTTAGAGTTTAAGTAAAGGGTTGTTTCTGAAGTATTAGTTCCTATATCTCTCCTTTCGTAGACTGTGTCCTTATTCTTTTAAGAAATCTTTGGAACCTTTTTTGGATTATATATTTTACGTTCGGTACCAATATGAGAAATGATTCTTCAGGAAGATCGAATTTAAGAAGATTTTGAATTTAGTAAATTTGTTTAGTAAATTTGGAAGTCAACTCAAGTCAAGTCAGTGAGTCAGCACAGGCTAAGAAACGCTGGGGCACTCAGCGTCGTACGGTCCGGAGGGACAGGTAGTGGTTGAGGGCCTCAGATGGGTTTCAGTACAGGTAACGTAACCACTACGGTAGTTGGTAGAGTATGAGACAGCAGGGGAAGAGGAGGACGGAAGTTAGAAAGGGTTGTAGTCCCAGAAAAATTTATTCAGTCGAGAATCGAAGTCCACCGGTTTGATAACCTCAAAGTCGAAGTTGTAGTCAGGAAGGTTACTTGTGGGACCTGATTGGAAATCCTACCTGACCAACCTAGAGGAAGGTCAGGTTCCCTGAGAGTTCTCAGAAGAGGTTGTGGTGTCAAGTTTTCGTAGTTAAGAAGCCACGAGCCGAAAGAAATATCAGGTTGAGAGTGTAGGTATGTACTGATGACCCTTTTGGTGTCGGAACTGATCTACTTTGAAAATAACTGTTTCTTTACAGAGACGAAAAATTATACGATAGATCCAACCATTATTAAAAGGAAGGTTCCTCATTCGCAGAAAATTAAAGTGCCGACGTTAGTAGTAGACGTCACTTAAACCTCGGGGTTTTTTATTTCGGTCGGTGACTAAGGTGACAAAGGGGTATATAAACGGTACTTCACTACCCTGGTCTATGGTACTAGAAACAAAAGACTTGCGACTCGAAATTCGGTTGAAAAAGGGAGAGGAGAAAATGAAAGTAGTTCTCCGAGAAATCAAGAAGGAGTGAAAGACGGTATTCCCACCACAGTAGACGTATAGACTCCACTAACTATAAAGAGGGTCTTTAGGACTAAGGTCGAACACGAAGAAGGTCGGGTCGTAAAGAGTACTACATGAGACGTATATTCAATTTATTCGTCCCACTGTTATATGTCGGAACTGCATGAGGAAAAGGATAAACCTTGGTCAGACAACAAGGTACAGGTCAAGATCGACAATGAAGGACTGGACATATGTTCAAAGAGTTCTCCGTCCAGGCCACCAGACCATAAGGGTAGAGAGAGTCTTAAAAGGTGTCAAACAACACTAGGTGTGTCAGTTTCCGAAACCGTATCAGTTATCTCGTCTTCATCTACAAAAAGATCTTGAGAGAACGAAAAAACTACTAGGTGCCTTACAACCGTTAAACTAGAGACCAAGGAGATGGAAAAGATTTTAGTCGAACTTGTAGACCTTTAAGTGTCAAGTGCATAACGACTTCAGACCGAGCCTCTTAAAACTCGTAATAAAATGATCATACACTCTACTCACGTTAACACACCATCAAACTCGTAAGAAACCGTAACGGAAAGAAGCCCTAACCTTACTTTGGACTGGTAAAGGGCAGGACACCGGTGACGACTTAAAAGGTTTAAACGACCACATGACTCACGTCGCGAAAGTGTCGTAGTAGAAAATTCTAAACTTTATCGAGTTGACCTTAAGGTAGTGGAGGTGATCGAAACAAGCATCACTATGAAGGATTCCGGGTGAACTGAAGTGTAAGGTCTTACAAACCGAGATCCACTTACTAGTGTGGTAGTACTAATAGACCTAGTACTTCTAGAAAAAACATGTCAAGTCAGGAAGATTTTGAATTTGGTAATTTTTTTTTTTTTTTGGGATTACTGAATATTCCCTGAAGGGTCCAGTGAGACCCTATTTCTTAGGCGGACGGTTACGTCTTCTGTACCCAAACTAGGGACCCAGTCTTTCTAGGGGATCTCTTGCCTTACCGTTGGGTGAGGTCATAAGAACGGACCCTTTAGGATACCTGTCTCGTCTGACCGTCCATGTCAGGTACCCCAACGTTTTCTCAGTCTGTACTGAATTGTTGATTTGTTGTTGTTTACTTATTATCTGTCCTGTTTCTAAGTAAGTGGTTTCACTTTGGATGACGGTTTATTACGTATCATTAAGGGACCTCCCCGTGTAAACCATATCTTCCTTATCGTCAATTTTTAGTTGTCTGATTGGTGTATGTGGATAAACTTCTCTTGTTTATTATCATTAGTCGATTACTGTTCTTATTAAGAATATGAAGTATATTGTTTAGTAGGAAAGAGTCGGGATTACATGAAAAATTTTCACTATAATGGTTCTACGGAATTAAAGGTCTACTTTGTGTCCTTAATTTAATATCAATGTTAATATCCGATATCAACAGTCGAACAATCCAATTTTACTAGATAACTATATCCGACATTTAAACAAAGAACTCAGTACGTGACGAAGGAAAGACGAGGATGTCGTAAAATATGTTTGAAGATAAGTGAAATAAAATTCATGGATTCAGGATATTTTTTTTGTTTTTTGTTACTTTAATTTTCTGTGAATGAGGAACCTTCTTTTCAATACTGGTTGGATCTATCGTATAACTTTTCGTCTCTGTAATGAAACGGTTGTTTCCAGGTAAATCAGTTCCGATACCAAAAAGGTCACCAGTACATACATACACTCTCAACCTGACACTTCTTTCGACTCGTGGTTTCTTAACTACGAAAACTTGACACTACAACCTCTTCTGAGAACTCTCAGGGAACCTGACGTTCCTCTAGGTTGGTCAGGTAGGATTTCCTCTAGTCAGGACCCACAAGAAACCTTCCTTACTACGATTTCGACTTTGATGTCATGAAACCGGTGTAGTACGCTTCTCAACTGAGTAACCTTTTCTGGGACTACGACCCTCCTAACTCCCGTCCTTCTTTTCCCCTGTTGTCTCCTACTTTACCGACCTACCGTAGTGGTTGAGCTACCTGTACTCAAACTCACTTGAGGCCGTCAACCACTACCTGTCCTTCCGGACCGCACGACGCTAAGTACCCCAACGTTTCTCAGCCTGTGCTGAACCGTTGACTTGACTTTACTTGACTTCAGGACATTTCTTCCACCATGGTAGTGGTCCATTATCGGTTCCTTTGTCCGGATCATACCGTTTCACTGATTGGTTTTAGTGGTGACTTGGTGACTTGGGTCTAAAGTTTCAGTCTAGATTGACGTTTTGACGAAGGTGTGACGGAGTGTACCATCTCTCCTTGGTATCCTGATCTACTTAGTGTGGATTCATTGGTTTGACTGACGTCAAAGAAGATATTGACGAAGACTTCATCGATTTTATCTAGATAGTATAGACTGTTTGGTTTCCACCTCCTGTCTATAAACACCCACCTCCACACCTTCGAGACGAATCATGGACTCGAGGGAGTATGTTAATCCCTTATATAGTGAAATGTTCAGAAGTGTCTTCCGTCTCCCGGGGAGGGATATGTCTTCGGTTGTTACGGTGTGCCAGTAAGAAGGACAGTGGGGACGTCGTACGTGTACTCGTGAATTAGATACGAGACGGTTGTACTGTAAGGGTAGTTCATGCGATTTAATTTTCGACCTCTACCATTCTTTGACCCCGTTGTTTCCAGTCTAAAACCGTCGTCATCGTTGTAATTCAAAGGTTTCCGTTACCACCGTCGACACATTATCGACTCAGACGACGACGACGATTCAGCGAAGTCAGTACAGGCTGAGACAGGTTGGGGTATCTACCGTCGGGTGATCCGAGGGGGTAGGGACCCTAAGAGGTCCGTTCTTGTGACCTCACCCAACGGTAAGGGAAGAGGTTACGTACTTTCACTTTTCACTTTCACTTTAGCGAGTCAGTACAGGTTGAGAATGACTGGGGTACCTGACGTCCGGTGGTCCGAGGAGACAGGTACCGTAAAAGGTCCGTTCTCATGACCTCACCCCACGGTAACGGAAGAGGCTCATCGACTCAGACGATGACGACGACGACGACGATTCAGCGAAGTCAGCACAGGCTGAGACACGCTGACGTGTCTGCCGTCGGGTGGCCCGAGGGGGCAGGGACCCTAAAAGGTCCGTTCTTGTGACCTCACNCGAAGTCAGTACAGGCTGAGACAGGTTGGGGTATCTACCGTCGGGTGATCCGAGGGGGTAGGGACCCTAAGAGGTCCGTTCTTGTGACCTCACCCAACGGTAAGGGAAGAGGTTACGTACTTTCACTTTTCACTTTCACTTTAGCGAGTCAGTACAGGTTGAGAATGACTGGGGTACCTGACGTCCGGTGGTCCGAGGAGACAGGTACCGTAAAAGGTCCGTTCTCATGACCTCACCCCACGGTAACGGAAGAGGCTCATCGACTCAGACGATGACGACGACGACGACGATTCAGCGAAGTCAGCACAGGCTGAGACACGCTGACGTGTCTGCCGTCGGGTGGTCCGAGGGGGCAGGGACCCTAAGAGGTCCGTTCTTGTGACCTCACCCAACGGTAAAAGAAGAGGTTACATACTTTCACTTTTCACTTTCACTTCAGTAAGTCAGTACAGGCTGGGAGTCGCTGGGGTACCTGACGTCGGAAGGTCCGAGGAGGTAGGTACCCTAAAAGGTCCATTCTCATAACCTCACCCCACGGTAACGGAAGAGGCATCGACTCAGATCGGAAGTCGTTAAACTCCGACGTAAGGACAGTAGTCTGACCAAAATACGATACTAAAAATCTGTGCAGAAAAGACAATGTATCAGAGAGGACAAAGACTGAGAAGTTCCCGAGTTGGGAGGGTCGTTTAACCATTTGATTAGTTATACAAAAGTTGTTTATAGAAAAGATGAACTTAGTCAGTCTTAACGGAAGACAATGGATGTTAATTTGGGTCTGACTCCGTGACTTATTAATTTATTCCCTGTGACTTGTTAATGTGAAATAGTTTAGAAGGATGGAATCATAAATAACTAACGACAAAATATATTAAACGGTAATATCAGAATTTAATTTTGATGAAATAAATATGTACTGTCACACAACATTGTTATTGTTTTATTGAAGTTTAATCCAAAGAAATACAAAAAGTTTTTGTTGTGTTTATGTGTTTATATTGTTGTCAGTAGATGTCCGTTAAAAGTGACTCCAAGTCTCAATTCGAAATAATTCTTAAGAATGGACAGTCCTTATGGATCGGAGAACTGTGAAGATATTTGCCTTTCTCATAAGCGTTGTACAGCTATTAATTTGGTCTTAGACCTACATGTTTGGATTTCATAGTTTTGTTTATATAATAAACATCCTTATTTTTATTTGATGTCTCAATGTTTTAATGAAGATTCATCCTATATCTCTACGGATTTTTCACATAGTATTAGTCCGGATGTTTGTCGTTTCGTGGATTTCTTAACAGTTATTTTGGTTGGAGGGATCTTTCTTCAGAAAGTATTGACCAGAATTTAATTTTTTTGATAAGTCGAATTCTCTTTTGTTTAGAAACACCTTAAATTAGTTTATAACTTAGTTGAATCAATGAGTGTTAAATACACTAGGATATTACAAGAATAAGGATTTTATAATTTAAAAAATCTTAGGTTCTGTTCCTTGTATTAGAGTAGTGTCTTATCTTCTCTTTTAATTGATGTGACCCAATATATGATAAGGAAAGTGAGACCTATCGAAGGATTAAAATCAACACTTTTTACATTCTATCTCTATTTTTGTCTCGTATCTTTTACTAAAATATACGTGTATTCTCTTACGTAGAATTTCTTCGACAACTTGACTTGTCTTTTGGTCTTTACTAAGGTTGTTTGAAATGTGAACTTTTTTTTTTTTTTTGACTAGGGATTTTTTCTGTGGTTCCTCTGTTCCTTTTAGATTGTGTCACGGAGTCTTCAGTCGGGAGAGCCCGTAGATAAGGTTCCTTTTTGGTCTCTGACCCCAACCAACCATCACATGGATGAACGATTCGTAGGATGGAGGATAGTGTGTGAAGATGACTACCAAATTCATATTACTGTCTCTTGTAGTGTTTGCAAGAACGGGGACGTTCACCTTTCCTTGATGTTCGGAAAAAAATGTTGCTTAAAAGTTGGACCTTAGGTTATTCCTTTTGTGATTTTAAAAACTGATGTAATTTCTTTTTTCATGGTATATTAGGATTGTCTTTACTTTTTGAACTTTATTAATATTGAATTATTCTACTTGTTGAGGTAAGACTTTTTACCTGTTTCCTACTCTGGTTCGTAAAATATTGTTTCCGTAATTTTTACCTGTCACTTTGAAAATTATTACGAGTTAAAGACAGTATTAAAATTTTTGTATTTAGTTTAACTATTGGTAGGTTTTCGGACTGTTAAGTATAATAACCCTTCTGACACCTCGTACTTGTGAGTATAGGATGAATACCCTTCCATTTGATTATATTTGGAAGATTCTCCCATTAAACGTTATATGTGGTTCAAAATGTTACATGAATAAAAAAAATCAAGTATATTCGTACGTTTTAGTTACTAGTCACTAGTTACGTTTCTTTGTCTCCTTTTATTATCTTACCCTTTCTGATCTCTAGAGAAATTCTTTTAACCTCTATTGTTCCCTTGTAAAGTATGTTTCTACCCGTGTTATTTCCTGTCTTTACCATACCTGGATTGTCTTCGTCTTCTATAATTCTTCTCCATCATTCTTATGTGTCTTCTTGGTATGTTTTTTCTATAAGTACTAGGTCTATTAGTGCTACCACACTAGTGAGTGGATCTCGGTCTGTAGGACCTACACTTTAGTTCACCCGGAATCCTTTGTAGTGATGCTTGTTTCGATCACCTCCACTACCTTAAGGTCAACTCGATAAAGTTTAGGATTTTCTGCTACGACACTTTCACGACTCGAGTTATACGGTCGTTTAAACCTTTTGCGTCGTCACCGGTGTCCTGACCTTTTCCAGTCAAAAGTGAGGTTAGGGTTTCTTTGCGTTACAATTTGTTAAAACTTTGTTGGTTTGTTGTCGTGAGTAGAGTGTGTGACCGTTTCATTACAAGTTTTAAGAGGTTCAGTCCGAAGTTGTCATGCACTCGTCATTTGAAGGTTTACAAGTTCGACCAAAATCTTTTCCGTCTCCTTGGTCTCTAGTTTAACGGTTGTAGGTGACCTAGTATCTTTTTCGCTCTCTTAAGGTCTTTTTGTAGATGAAGACGAAATAACTGATACGGTTTCGGAAACTGACACACCTAGTGTTAATTGACACCTTTTAAGAATTTTTCTACTCTTATGGTCTGGTGGAATAGACGGAGGACTCTTTACACCTTTTTTATCGATCTTGACCTGTACCTTGTTGTCTGACCAAGGTTTATCCTTTTCCCCATGCAGTTCCGACGTATAACAGTGGGACGAATAAATTGAATATACGTCTCATGTAGTACTTTTTACGACCCGACTTACTTCGGGTTCGACCTTAGTTCTGGTGGTCCTCTTTCTAGTTAGTGGAGTCTATGCGTCCACTGTGAGGGGAATACAGTCTTTCAATTCTTGATTTCTCGGAGAACTACTTTCAATTTCTCCTCTCACTTTTTCAACCAAATTTTGAGTTGTAAGTCTTTTGATTGTAATACCGTAGACCAGGGTAGTGAAGTACCGTTTGTCTCCCCTTTGTTACCTTTGTCACTGTCTGAAATAGAAAAACCCGAGGTCTTAGTGCCGTCTACCACTGACGTCGGTACTTTAATTTTAAACGAACGAGGAACCTTCTTTCGATACTGATTGGATCTGTCGTATAATTTTTCGTCTCTGTAATGAAACGACTGTTTCCAGGTAGATCCGTTTCAAACCAAAAAGGTCATCAGTAGATATCTACACTTTCAACCTGATATTTCTTTCGACTCGTGGCTTCTTGACTACGAAAACTTGACACCACAACCTCTTCTGAGAACTCACAGGGAACCTGACGTTCCTCTAGGTTGGTCAGATAGGATCTCCTTTCGTCAGGACTTATAAGTAACCGTCCTGACTACGACTTCGACTTTGAGGTTATGAAACCGGTGGACAACGCTTCTTGACTGAGTAAACTTTTCTGGGAATACGACCCTTACTAACTTCTGTCCTCTTCCCCTGTGGTCTCCTACTTTACCAACCCTACCGTAGTGTCGGAGTTACCTGTACATAAACTCATTCGAGGTCCTTAATCACCACCTGTCCCTTCGGACCGTATGACGTCAGGTACCCCAGCGTTTCTCAACCTGTGTTGACTCGTTGACTTGACTTGACTTGACTTCGTACGTTTTTATACATAATTTCCTAAAAGTGATATGATAACGGGTATAATCGTTTTTGGTTTTGGTTATTTCCATCTTAGTTTTAGTGATGGGTAGTCATAATGAAAAAAGTGGTACTCATATCTAATATATTGAAAATAATTTGTCTCTGTTTTTACAAAATTAGTTTCGTTTAGAACTTTGATTTTACCCTAGGTTAAAAGAAGATAGAGGGAGACCACCGTTCAAAAGAGTCAGTATAATGTTCTCGTTTCCCAGTAAAGTAAATGAAGACGAGTAGGTCAGTTCTGATTTTGATTAAGTTTGATCCTCCCATCCTCCCGTCCCCCTCTCCGTCAACCTTATATATATATATAAATTAAACTTTTTTATTGTAACTTTCTTTAGATACAAAATATGAAAGTTGAGCCGGGAAGGACCAGTTTATAGTATTAAAAGGTAAATTCTTTCATGTTAAATGACTTCAGAGCGAGATCATTTAGACCCAATTGCACATTTTCACAATCAACGAGTCAGAACAGGTTGAGAAACACTGGGATACCTGACATCGGGTGGTCCGAGGAGACGAGTACCTTAAAAGGTCCGTTCTTATGACCTCACCCACCGGTAAGGGAAGAGGTCCCCTAGAAGGGTTGTATCCCTAGTTTGGGTCCAGAGGGGTCATCATGACGACCATCTAAGAAATGACAGACTCGTGGTCCCTTCGGTAATTACACATTTTATAACGTGTTTATACTTTTGTCGTCAACGCTTTATGAGTCACCATTAAGAAAAAGTGGGAGTCAAAGAGATACCTCTGGGTCCAACGACTCTAATCTCTCCCCGACAAAGTTCTTGTACCTTCAAGGGTCTTGTTCCTTCTCAAATTACACACACACCATATTCGATTGTCCGAAGATAAGATTTCCTCGGAAGACCTTTAATCGACAGACGTGCATCCGTCAATAAGGGAGAAAATTCTTAAAGGTATCTCGCTGATTGACCTTCACAAGAATTCAAAGGATGTGAAAGGACCACCGAGTCTCTCATTTCTTAGACGGACGTTACTCCCGCTGGGTCCATCCCTTCTAGGGGACGTCTTCCTTTACTGTTGGGTGAGGTCATAAAAACGGACCTTTTAGGGTACCTGTCTCCTCGGACCGTGTGATGTCAGGTACCCCAGTGTTTCTCAGTCTGTGTTGACTCGCTGATTCTGAAATCAAAAGATGTTTTGTTCAATAGAAGAGTTTGACCACCTAGTACCGGACGATGGAGTGTCAAAACAGGTTAAATTCACTAGTGATTTTGGAGAGGAGAATAGTACTCGTCGAAAACAAGTTAAGGAAATATTTTAGAGAACACTCCACCATCCTATATTTTCGATAAACAAGGACTTCTTGTTCTTTTACTCAGTACTTGGGCTTGTTCCTTTACTCAGTACTCTGTACAATGATAAGATAAATTAGTGTTATTGTATTTTAATTAGACAGAGGAAGATTTGTAAAGACATATTGAACTTAAAAGATGTTACTAGTAAATAAAAACGTTTGTTTTTTTTTTTTAAAAATTCTTTTGTCGGTTTCATCTCTCAAAGATATTTGATTGTAATATCTATTCTTTATAAGTTACATTCAATGATCAAAGACAGTAATTTTATGGTGATGTGAAGTATTTTATGAAGGGAATTGTTGTCCTAGAGATCGAATAGAAAGATAAATAAATGAGTAGCGGTGAACTGTCTATATGACCTTCGTTTATTATAATAATCAACTACACCAGTTAAATTTTATATCGGTATAATTATATTAAAGACAATGTTTTTTATTTAAAATAAGAATTCTTAAACTAAGTGTGTTTTAAAGAGTCTGTGCATAGATTACATTTGTTCTATTTGGAAATATCTTATGTATGGTTTTGACGGGTCAACAAACATACCGGTGAAGATTTCTTGACAAGACGAACTAGGATCATTAGTTTTTTATCGTTTTTCTAATCTTCTTTTAGTTTAAAGGGTCTTATTTCTGACTATTTCCCGTCAATTCTATGTACCTTAAAAATCAAAGTTATTCAGTAGTGTTGTGTTCAAATATTTAAAGATCATAAACTGAAATGCTTTCGGTTTTATTAAAATAAACCCCCCAATAACACTCTCCCCGACAAAATTTGTAAAATAGAGTTTATCAGTCGAGAAGGAGTATACGAAGGTCAAAAGGTAAGTCAGAAATTTAATACTTACTGAATAAAGTACAGAAGTAAGATGTGTATTGTTATAGGAAGGACGACTTATCCTTACTTATAACTTACGAAGGATAATAAAATAAACTTGAGTGGTTTTACAGACTAACTTATGTAATAGATGGTATGAAGGTACATGGTAAAATGATAGACAATCTCATTTAGAATTAATGTAAACGGTAGTACCTTGTAATTTTTAGAGTTGCAGGTTATGGTAGGTCTGTGGATTACTTATACTAAAAATAATATATAATTTTATTGTCACTGATATTTGGTATTACTAGAGTCTAGACGAGGATTTGTCGTAATTAATACTCTTGTTAGTCTGACGGACCTAAGTTTAGACCTGGGATGATGAATGATCGACATATTTGAATCCTTTCGACGAATTGATTGAAGGATACGAAGACGAAGGGGTAGATATTTTACCATCGTAATAGACTGTGTGTCTTACATCCTTACCACTAACCTTATATTATTGACGTTTTGTATATAATCGAGAAAATTAAAAGTCGATCCTTCTTTTAAAGGTCTTCTTACTTTAATTTTTTTAGTGAGCTCACGTACACAAACACAATATATATATATGGACAATGTAGAATACCTGTTAGGTCTTACTTGAAAAACCGGTTGGGTTGGGTTATATATAGAGAAATATTTGAAGAGTTGTCAACTTATCTACGATTTCTTTCGTTGCACGTAATCATTCGATCCTTAGACTTCTAGACCAAAGTCGGGTCTAGGATAGGGAATGGACCAACACTCTGATCTGACAGTAAATCGAGAGACCTGAACTAAAAGGAGTACATCTTTACTCTTGACTGGGTTATTAGAGATTACAGTGAAGATCGAGGTTTTAAGAGTGTAACAATTCTGAAGTCACTTTTTTTGACTCTACAGTTTTGAGAAGACACTAACAATTCTATTATATCTGTGATGTTTCAATAAGTTGGTGTATACCAATCACCTCGTGGATAATACACGGTCCATGATACATTACATGTCACTAAGTTTTTAGTGAATTTTTCGTACGACGAAAGAGAGTTCTTAGGGACTCCATTATTTCTGTTCGTACGTTTGTGTAATGTGATGTTATATTGTAAGTAAGTAAATAGTGTAAGTAACCCATGGTGCACGGTCGATGACAAGAGTTACGAGTCTTGTGTTGTTACCCGCTTTGTCACGATCATGAACGGAGGTTTCTCCAATGTAGTTTGTCTATTCCTATTTGGAGTTTAAGAGATTTCCATTCTATATGTCATAGTATTTTCTCATATTATCCCCCTGGACTGGACCCCCCTCGGGTCGTCCCTACAGTCCCCTCCAAAGAGGTCCCTTTAAACCCAATACTAAGTTGTCTATCTCTCCCTTTTATTAAGGTCTGTCTCTTGTAATGGGTTTGTGGTCTTCCTTGGAATTTCCAAGATCTTTGATTTCCTTTTAATCGTATTGATCTTCGAAATTTCTCTCTCTCCCCTCTATCTTGGTCGCACGTCCGTCCTCGGATACCCAGTATTGGTTCTAAATCGAGAAATAGGAATTTTGTTGTAATTTCATATATATCCACTGTACCAGTCTAAACACATAAATTTTCAATGAGACCGACTCCGAACCTCTTGTCTGACCTAACTTCTTTCTTACTGGACTCCGTCTGGTTCATCCGTCGATAACGGGATATTTACTTTCTACTACCTTATTATCACTCATGTTTCACATGTACCCAATATTATACTATCTGCTCACGATATGATCGGTTCACGTGTGTCATGTTGTCATTTATGTTTTATTTCTTTTCCTTCCAAGATGTCCCCAATCGAAAATGACGTAAAATCATTTACTCGTTTGTTTCTTTGTCCTTCTTATTGTGTTGTCTTACAATTTTTCATGTTGATACATTGATGTTTTTTCTCATTATTATAGGTTTTGTTTCATATGTCTTATTAGACGATTTTATATATTTTATCTTAAAGATATGTATAAATATGATAGATTTGTTGTACGAAGTATTTATCACTTATATATTTAATCGTTATTAAGTACTTATATTTCTTTCGCACGTACGAAAGAAAAATTTTACCATCTCAACGCATAAATTTTTCGAAAGTCGTAATCAGATTCGGGTTGCAGACTCTAGTCAGGACCCACAAGTAACCTTCCTGACTACGATTTCGACTTTGAGGTTATGAAACCGGTAGAGTGCGCTTCTCAACTGAGTAACCTTTTTCTGGGCCTACGACCCTCCCTACCCCCGTCCTCCTCTTCCCCTGCTGTCTCTTACTCTACCGACCTGCCGTAGTGACTGAGCTACCTGCACTCAGACAGACTCACTAGACTCACTTGAGGCCCTCAACCACTACCTGTCCCTCCGGACCGCACGACGTTAAGTGCCCCAGCGTCTCAACCCTGTGCTGACTCGCTGACTTGACCGACTGACTGATTGCAGACTCTACCACCCCTTTTACCCGAGGATATACTTCTGACCCTGCATCCGTCTCTGATCTAGTACTACAAATGTGAAAGAGACAGGTTTTTGTGATTTTCATACGTTAGATTTCTTATACTAGTTTGAATGAAACTACTTCTGATTTCTCTTCCTTAAACCTTCGGACTTCTTTTGTTCTATTCCAATGACTTTATTAGATCCGTTCTTTTCTGCTCCCGGACGTAGTTCAGTCACCTTTAATTCTTCACTTTCGTTAAAATTTATAACTCTTATGTCTTAAAACACTACTAATTTTACGCTTTATCTCTTCAAGAAAAAAAAAAAAAAAATTAGGATCCAAAGGTCGTATCCTCTTTGGGGCATCCTCCACCCCATCCAGGCTTATATTTTGAAGCCTGTGTTTAAAAGTTTGCAGACGATAAGACTTTTTACTACGATCTCTACATCCGACGTCTTGACCTGCTTCCATAATAGTCTCATGTCCCCTCTTATTTCCGAAATATAGACCGGTCTTGAATCACACTCAGTTTTTATTTTGTGACATGGGTAGACTAAGGATCATCTCGCAACATCAAACCATCGCCCCTGCATCCGCGCCGTGAGATCTCGACTGGAAAGTGGATGATCCCTGACGTTCGAGAAGGCTCGTTTCCTAGTGCGGGAGAGGGCGGCGGGTCCTGAACTAAGAAAAGTAAGCGGTAAAATTTTCCGACTTTGTCTGTCAGTGACAGGAGAGGACAAGGGACGCTGTGGGAGGGGTGTCGTGGCAGTCGAAGGTCCTCCGAAGGGAGGCATCGACACATAGCCTGTAGACGACCTGCGAATGCCGGTGCTGTGTCGACAGGGGGCGTCCCGGGACAGCAAGTCTCCCGGACTGAGGATGGAGCTAGACTGATCGCCGGTTCGACGGCTTTCCGTTCTCGTTGTTGGGACGGTCTCATCAGTTTGGGACCGACTCTTTTGTCCACAGCTGGTACAAACGGCCGAAGTCGCGTGGACCTCCCCGCCCCGCTCACGGCATTTCGTCGCGCCCCGCCCTAAACGCATCAAAAAAAAGGAAAAGAAACGCTGTGGACGGGGCGGAGGATCTCTCGCCGAGGGAGCGGTCGAAAGCTTTCGGACTCGAAGGGCGTCAGGAATCAAAGGGGCCATCGACCCTGACTCTGACTGGGAACTTGATTTAAAAGTCCAAAACATAATATTTTACCTGCAAAATTTTGAAAAAACTTTTCGTTACCTCTTTTTGACACTCGGACATTTGGAATTCTTCGATAATAAAGGAAAAAACCAATCACAACGGGTAAGAAACTGATATACTTTGTACTACACTACATCTTCTCATTCGAAACCCTATGTTTTTCCATCAATTAACCTAGTGAACGTTTACTTTTGTACCCACTCGCGAGGTTGAGAATATGAACCCCAGATAATGGACAATTTGCATACTTGTACCTCTTTAATCAATGTAAAAACAAATAAAACATTAATATCTCGATTTTGTATAGTCTCAGACTAAGGTAATACAAATAATATAAGTAAATCAAAATTTAAGACGAAACGTAGATCGTACTGTATTTTCATAAATACGACGAAGTATTAGAATCATTAAAATTGTAAATTACACTGTACCTCAAGACAGGGAATGACTCCGGATTCGGTTTCATTAACGGGCAGAAAACCCGTTATGTGTCAGAGATTTAAAATCATAATTTTAGTATAATATTTCTCAATAGAAACCTGTCAAAAAAAACGTAAAGACTTAATAAAAGAAACCTATTAAAAGGATCTTACTCATAGAACTCAGTTTTCTGTGTTTTCGAAATCACCGATACTTACTACAACGAAAGGTTTCATATGATTAAATGTTACGTTAGTTTTATACGTTGACTTGTGGTTTCATATGGTAAGAAAAGGGAGAGTTAAGGAACCACATTTTACAATGGATTCCACCAAGATCAAGAAATTAATGGTAGTCCTGGAATACAACAAAAAAAAAATTATTTTATAGACATACAGGAGACTACATTTTAAATACAAGTATCGAAATAAAATGTACACGTAAACTTACTATATAAATATTTCTTCACTATAACTGGGAACGGTATCAAATACGACAACGAAAAGGGTCATAACCAGAGAGAAAGATAAAACAAAGAAAACGAAAACGTGAAACATACTAGAAATTACAGTCCGAATTTAGTCTAAAGTCAGAAAGGGACTACTTCTATTCTTTCATTCGTGTACAGGTCGTACAGAACATGGACTTACGAAGTTCAAGTAAATCCAGAGTTTAGTTTTCAAAATAAAGGAAAATTCAAATATAAATTGAGAAGTTGATAGACCTTATATAAAATCATATAAGATATTCTAAAATGTTCTACAGTTAACGACGTATTGTTTGGTGGGTTTTGAAACACCATACAGGTATAGATCTATGTGTTCCTACATCTTTACCTCTGCACTAAGGTACCCTGGGTAACGTTATTATTAGATGGTCATGAAAATAGTTTTAATCATAAATTAATAGGTTATATTAAAAGATGTATTACGATTGGAAAGAATAACTGAGGACTATAGAGAAGATAATTTAAGAATATTCTTTATCTTATAAAGACCTGAGAAAAGTTAATTTTATTAACAGATCAAACCCCGGTCTCCATACAATAAAATTAATAACAACGAAATTGTACAAAACTATAAACCGGTAATCCCGATTGGCAAAGTCATACGAAGTAAAAAGTGTTTTAAGAAAATAATTAAGAGGACCATTAAAAGGTTGACTTAAAATACTATTATAAATATTTTTAATGATAAACCCAAAAAAGTTACCCCAATACTTTTAGAGAATTCAAACTCTCTTTGACTGTAGAAATAGTATCAGAGAGTAAGTTCTTATAGTATCAAAGTAAATAAACACCAAGGATAAAATTTAAAGAGTCATTTTGAAATTCAGTTTCCAGTGATTTAATTCGATGAAACATTCGTAAAAATTGTAAACAACAATAAGAATTATCTAAAGAAAATGTAATACATCCTTCAAGTCAAGTCAGTGAGTCAGCACATGTTGAGACGTTGGGGTACTTGACGTCGTGTGGTCCGGAGGGACAGGTAGTGGTTGAGGGTCTCAAATGGGTTTGAGTACAGGTAACTCAGTCACTACGGTAGATTGCTAGAGTAGAAGACAGCAGGGGAAGAGGAGGACGGAAGTCAGAAAGGGTTGTAGTCCCAGAAAAGTTTACTCAGTCGAGAAGTATAGTCCACCGGTTTTATGACCTCAAAGTCGAAATTGTAGTCAGGAAGGTTTCTTGTGGTTCCTGACTAAAGGAAATCCTACCTGACCAACCTAGAGGAACTTCAGGTTCCCTGAGTTCTCAGAAGAGGTTGTGGTGTTAAGTTTTCGTAGCTAAGAAGACGTGAGTCGGAAGAAATATCAGGTTGAGAATGTAGGTATGTACTGGTGACTTTTTTGGTATCGGAACTGATCTGACTGGAAACAACTGTTTCATTACAGAGACGAAAAATTACATCCTTTGTGTATCTATTTACTAATATTCATTATAGATATTATCATACATAAGACTAGTCAATAACAACTATACGTCCAGTATAAAACACAGGTCGACGAAAAAGTAATAAAATTATTCTTAATAAATTAATAGAATTATGAGTTTTAATAAATTCTGCAAAAACTGTTCAACGAAACCGAAAGGATCAAAATGTTATTACAATAGACTTTTAATAGAAAACAGAGAAGGAAAGGTTATAATAACGAACATAAAGTAAAAGTACCAAATACAGTAATAAAATTATATTAATTATTATAACTATCGTCTTCTGAGTTTCTAAAAGAACGAAGTAAAATTAAAATTTTCTTACCGAAATCGTGAAAAGGTAATTCAGACGGTAATCGAGAATCTAAACTTATTTATGAGTAACAATACACTTTCTTTATCTAAAGATAAAGAGAAAAAAGTGACTTGTTGATTAAAAGTTCATACCTCACCCGTCAAAGTGTGAAATTACATCTTGTGTGCTCGTCAAAATTTGTGGTGAGTTTCACCCTTTATTGCTAAAAAGTTAGACAATTATACACTTTATCGTATCAAATTTTAAACTAATCTTAGCAATCGGTATGAGCATCTATCTTTTCGATACTGTTTGGATCTTTGGAATAATTTTTCGTCTCTGTAGTGAAACGGCTGTTTCCAGGTATATCAGTTTCGATACCAAAAAGGTCATCAGTACATGTATACACTTAACCTGGTAATTCTTCCGATTTACGACTTTTTAACTACGAAAGTTTATCACCACGACCTCTTCTGAGGACCCTCAGGGAACCTGTGGTTCCTCTAGTTCGGTCGGTTAGGATTTCCTTTAGTTAGGACTTCTAAGTAACCTTCCTGACTACAACTTAGACTTCGAGGTTATGAAACTGGTGAAATAAGTTTCTCGGCTGAGTGACCTTTTCCGGGACTACGACCTTTTCTAACTTCTCGTCCTCCTATTCCCCCGCTGTCTCCTACTCTACCATTCTACCGTAGTAGCTGAGTTACCTGTACTCAGACTCGTTTGAGGTCCTCCATCACTTCCTGTCCCTTCGACTATGTCTTTTATCTAACCACCCCGGTCTCCGTCTCTCGTCCCCCACCAATTTTCTTCACTTCCGTTAATTTTACACATTTGAAGGTGAGTTTATTTATTGAGGACCCTTACTAACGACATTAATTGTCACTTTCACTTTCACTTCAGTGAGTCAGTACAGGCTGAGAAACACTGGGACACCTGACATCGGATGGTTTGAGGAGACAGGTACCCTAAGAGGTCCGTTCTTACGACCTCACCCAACGGTAAAGGAAGAGGTCCCCTAGAAGGGTTGGATCCCTAGCTCGGGCCCAAAGGGCGTAACCTCCGTCTGCGAAATTGGAGACTCGGTGGTCCCTTCGGATATAACATATAAACTTTCAACAATTCTCTTGTCTAGGATTTTCAAGAGTAGTGTTCTTTTTTTAACATTCGTATACCACTACCTACAATTGGTCTGAATGACACCGTTAGTGAAACGTTATATACGTATATAGTTTCGTAATATAACATATGGATTTTGGTTATGTTATATATACAGTAACAGGAGTTAATTTTTCTTCTTAATAATTGGTCTCACGTAAGTCTGATGTCAAGTCAAGTCGATAAGTAATTCACTTATTAATTGAATCGTTGATTTACTCTTTTGTTCGGAAACTTATAGTATAGTTTTAATATGTGTAGATATGTATTAGTCTCAGAAAAGGCTACGACCCTCCCAAACCCCCGTCCTCCTCTTCCCCTGCTGTCTCCTACTCTACCGACCTACCGTAGTGGTTGAGCTACCTGTACTCAAACTCACTTGAGGCCCTCAACTACTACCTGTCCCTCCGGACCGTACGACGTTAAGTATCCCAGTGTTTCTCAGCCTGTGTGGACTCGCTGAGTTGACTTGACTTGACTATGTATTAGTACTGAAGAGATTATTTTCAAAAATACGGACTCGGAGTGTCATTTATTTGGCACTTCAGATAGGTATGACCCAAAATATTATCGGAAAAAATTTTTAAATTCATCTTAACGAAGTGTCATAATATAATCAAAGTCCACGTGTCTTATCACCAAGTCATAAAAATATCTAATTGAGATAATTTTCAGTAATGTTATATTACTAATATTAGGGGACGTGATATGTTATATAGGAACAACGAATACATAGAATATGTATTGTTAAACATAGAGAATTAGGGAATGAGGATTAAACGGGGAGGGACGAATGGAAAGGGGAGACCATTGGTGATTAAACCAAAGATATAGACGCACAAAGAGTGAAACGATATATGTAAACAAACATAATGAAAAATCTAAGGTGTACATTACAGTATATATAAACAGACAGACATAGAGTGTATAAAATCATTTTATTACAAAAGATCCAGGTAAGTGTAAAGAGGTTTACAGTCTGAAAGTAAGAAAAATACCGACTTATCATAAGGAAAAACACATACACATACACACATATGTATGTACATAGTGCAGAATAAGTAAGTAAACACACAACTACCCTGTGAACCCAACGAAAGTACAGAACCGATGATATTTATCACGACGACACTTGTAATCTTACGTACATAAAAAAATTAATTACAAAGTAAATAGGTACGACAAAAAGA
Source organism: Capra ibex (assembly GCA_006410555.1). NCBI lineage: Eukaryota > Metazoa > Chordata > Mammalia > Artiodactyla > Bovidae > Capra > Capra ibex. The sequence goes on from SJYO01055746.1 coordinate 1,678,828, forward strand.
AGTTAGCTCACTATTGAGTTTGACTGAGTTGACTTAGAACACAACTTGGTATCAAATAAGAATAAGAGAAGAGAATTAATGTGGGGATGGTATAGAAGAAAAATCAAGAGAAAAAGAGAGAAGAGAAAAGACGTGGTTCTTGTGATAACACAATAAGTAAGTAATTCAACTATAAATATTGTGGTCAAAACATGGTCCGTAACAGGATCAGTGTCCATTATCTTCTCTCTCGTTTTGGACTCGTTCAGAGATAGGAATACCTTGAATGTCAGGTTCCCTCCGTCTGTAAGTATCATCTCCGTAAATTCGAAGATGAAAATGTTTACATTTTCAGAATTGTTCTCTCAAGGATCATCCTCTGTGTTGGAACATTCTTTTTAGTCCAATTCAAAGGTACTCTTTTAATCGACTTGACTTTAATTACTCAAGAACTCCGTTTCTAATTTCCTTCCCTTTCAAAAGTTCCGTCTCCTTTATCGAGAACGTATCTTGGATACCTTCTCCCCTCGAACAGAATAAAAGAAAATTAGTCTCCTATTGACGAAATGTTACAACACAACGAAAGACGACATGTTGTTACACTTAATTGATATTCATATGTACATGGGGAGAACAAGGAGGGAAGTCAAGTCAAGTCAGAGAGTCAGCACAGGCTGAGAAACGTTGGGGTACTTAGCGTCGTGCGGTCCGGAGGGACAGGTAGTGGTTGAGGACCTCAAATAGGTTTGAGTACAGATAGCTCAACCACTTCGGTAGGTTGGTAGAGTAGGAGACAGTAGGGGAAGAGGAGGACGGGGGTTAGGAAGGGTGGTAGTCCCAGAAAAGGTTATTCAGTTGAGAAGTGTACTCCACCGGTTTCATAACCTCGAAGTCGAAATCGTAGTCAGGAATGTTACTTGTGGGTCCTGACTAGAGGAAATTCTACCTGACCAACCTAGAGGAACGTCAGGTTCCCTGAGAGTTCTCAGAAGAGGTTGTGGTGTCAAGTTTTCGTAGTTACGAAGCCGCGAGTCGAAAGAAATGTCAGGTTGAGAGTGTAGGTATATACTAGTGACCTTTTTTGGTATCGGAACTGATCTGCCTTGAAACAGTCGTTTCATTACAGAGACGAAAACTTATCCGATAGATCCAACCAGTATTGAAAAGAAGGTTCCTCATTCGCAGAAAATTAAAGTACCGACGTTAGTGGTAGACGTCACTAAAACCTCTGGTTTTTTTATTTCAGACTGTGACAAAGGTGACAAAGGGGTAGATAAAGGGTACTTCACTACCCTCGAGAAATTAGTGAATATTGTAACACGTACACCAAGTTCTTGTTTTCTCTCTCACGACATTTTACTTTGACGTAACGATCCGTCCACGGTCGAGGGAAGTTTAGAAACCCCCAGTCTAAGTATCTTTCGAAGTCTTACCATTTCTAGTACGACAGAGGTTTTTCCTCATCCCGACGTCAATCTCTTGACTCCTTCGGTGACAATGACAGGTCCGGTACCATCGAATCTGGTCTCACCATTTTCATTTCTACTACTTTTTGCCTCTCTTGGTTATTCTTAAAATTCTAATGTTCGTTGTTCTGTACTACTGTCTAAATGTAAATACTTCGTCCTCTCCCCTGTCATAGTTGCTACTGAAAATCTATAAACTGAAAGTTTATACGTATTAGATTTACGTATCAGAAAAAAAAATTTATTCTGAGTATCCTTCACCTGATCCAAATCCTGAGTATATCATTATGTTCACTCGAGACCAAATTTACAAATGGGTCTCGTTAAACCTTCTGTCTGAACGTAATTGAATAATATTATTTATGAAGACACGGATGATTCATTTAAAACAATGTTTTATTTTACTCACCTTTCTTATTTAAATTAGTCCTAGTCTTATACCAGGGACTCTCTAAAAAGTTACACAAAATATGATATATCAAATTAACGATGTCCGTTCAGACAAACGACGCTATTAGTCGTGGTGTTCTTAAACGACCTTTGTAAGACATAGGTCGTCAGTATTATCAAGAAACCCGTTTTGTTATAAACTATTTTCTTATAATCTATGTCATATTTTATGATATCTTTTTTTAGTTAATTTCATTTCGTTTTAGTAAAGAAAGGTCATATCAATATAGTAAAGGATCATGATAAAAAGAAAGTGGTGGAATTTAAGGTAAAGTCAAACCGGAGTTTGTGAGAAGAAAGGATGAAGGTCACTCGGTAAATTATTATCAAACAATACGACATTAGTCAAAGGTTGAGTAGTGGAAGAGTGTTCGAAGTCTTTATTATGTCTTAAAGTAACAAAGTTACGTCGTCATCTCGTGGACGGGAAGTTTCAGAGTAAAAAACTTTAGGACATAACAGTAATTTTCCGGTAATACTGGATTTGTCTTTCAGTACAACTTATGAAATCACTACATGCTGAAGTATAAAATTATCATTATCTCTGGAGGGAACAGTAAGTCCTTCGGGGACCAAGACAACAATGTCTCGATTAACTATTTTAAATCAACAGGCACTCAATTCTTAAAAGACGTTCTAGTTGACTAAAGTAAGTATACTAAAAACGAGTAAAGGAAATAAGTAATTTATAGAATACTCTCAGATACCTCAGAGTTCCTGTAAAATTATTTATAAAATTAATATGGTACAAATCACTTCACACTCTATAAGACCTTCAAAGAGAAACCCTCAATGACCTCACCGTATCTCCCGTCCCACTTCAACACACAAAATATCTTTAACGATCTTCACATGACGTCATCCGTTTTATTACTGAGGGATCTCGGACACTTACACAAATGGAGTACACTGTTTTCCCTGAACATTTACACCAGTTCTTAGAACTCCCTGAAGGGACCACCAGGTCACTTGATTCTGACTAGAGGGTTACGTCCCCCAGACCCGAGGTAGGGACCATTTCCTTGAACTAGGGTGTACGTCGTTGTTCTTAAGTGTACGACGTTGATTTCTAGAGTGCACGACGTCACTTCTGACTCCTAGGGCGTAAGACGTTGATAGTGGACTATACCTGTTTATTTATTGAAAAATTTCTTATAACTTAACCCCTCTAATATAACTTAATAAACCTAACCGGGAAATATTAATGTCCCCAGGAATATTCTTCTCCCGTTCTCCTAGTCTCTTCTCTCCCTCTACACTTCTGTCTCCGAAATATGTCCCACTACTTCCCGGTGGTCGGTTTATTACACTCGTTGAAGTGTTCTTCGACCGTTTCCGTTCCTTTACCTAAGAGGGGACCATGGACGTTTTCTTTGAGTCGAGATAGTTGAGTAAGACTTGTATACTGGAGGTCTTTATCTTCTACTATTTGAACTAATAAAATTCGGTGACTCAAGTACCATCAAACAATCTCGTTGTAATCCTTTGATGATGTCCACGAATTTCGACTCTTGTCACCAATAAGATGAGACCTTTAGACTCTTACTTCTAACCCTAGTATCTCCTATTTGAACTAATAAAATTCGGTGACTCAGGTACCATCAATCAATCTCGTTGTAATCCTTTGATGATGTCCATGAATTTTGACACTTGTCACCAATAAGATGAGACCTTTAGACTCTTACTTCTAACCCTAGTATCTCCCGAAAATGAGAGGTAAGAAGTCATAATGAACTTTAAAAAATAATACCTAAATGTATCGAGAAATTAATTTTATTTACTAGTAATTTTCTCACTTTTTTACATATATCGTATTAGAGAGTTGGTATAATTTTTATCTACTTTTATTCTTCTTTCGGACGATTTTATAATCGTTAAAAATCAGGACTCATAACTCTAACACCCACAAGTTATATGTAAATAGACAAGTAAGTGAGTCGTCAATAAGTAACTCGTAGATGAGACACGACCTCTTACACGATCCTCGACTCTGACGTCTACCCTTATTTGAACTGTGCTGGGGACGGGAGCACCTTGAATCTGTATCACTCCTTCCGTCTATAAATTGTTAATATGTTTATTGATTATTAATATATCATCATTCAAGTTGTTTCTTCTTCATTCACTGTAGTAGTACAGGATCCCGTCAGAATGTATCAGTCCCCCACGAAAGAACTCCGTACAGTCGAATCTTAATTTCCTATTTACCTTTTTAACGGTCCGTCTCTACCCTTTGTTTTAAAAGAATTAAAAGACATTTATCGTGTATAGTGAAAATGATAGTATTTTTTACTCGGGAAAAAAATTTTCCTTATTGATTATGAGGAGGGGGAGAAATATAGACCTTCGTCGTCGACGAGTCACGATCTTTACCAAATAAGTATGACGAACTAAATCGGTTTAAATCAAATTACTAGTCAAAAGAGAGAAAGAGAGTTTGTAAAGTCAGTTAAATTTATAAATTCAATTATTTACCTTAGGTGACCTGTTCTTTCATTTTATTTTATTACCATTTTCTCGAAGAAATAGGTCTCGAACGTAATCCTTTGATAATTTAAATAATGGAAAACCATCAGTCAGGTAGTGCTTCTCGACACTTTGCGTGAATGGTGACTGGAATTCCCTTTATCCCTTTATTCTAGGTCGAAGAAACGGGTAGTGTTAAGATAAAAATAGTTTAGTTTTAATTCTTTGTATTCACTTTCTTGTTTCTCGTTTTTAATAAAACTTTAGTTGTATTTCACATTTTGATTCCCTTAAAGAGAACTTCATTAAAGTATTTATTTTGTTGACCTATAATTTTTTAATTTTAAGGTTTAAAGAGTTGTAATCTGAAAATATTGACAATGGTAAAGGTCTACTCATCATTAAAAGGTTTGATATTAAACTCTAATGGAAGTCTACACCTCTTCTCTCTTATTGTAGAGATATCATTCATCCGGAAGTAATTATTGATGGTACTGTAGTTGTAATGATTTATTGATTTTAGAATGGTTAAATTAAAATCACTAGGAAAATAAACAAACGAAGGAACGAAGATCATGTGAATTCACAGACATTTAAAACTCGTCATTACACGAAATTATCAAGTACCCCAAGCGTTTCATTTTTATGACTTCACTAAACGATAAAGGAAGAGGTCACCTGGTGTAAAACAGTCTTGAGAGGTCGTACTGGGTAGGTAGAACCCACCGGGATGTACCGTACCGAGTACCAAAGTAACTCAATCTGTTCCGACACCAGGTACACTAGTCAAACTAATCTAAAGACACTAACACCAAAAGTAAGACAGACGGGAGACTGACCTATTCCCAATTCTCCGATTACCTTCGAAGGACTACCCTCTCTGACTGACAACGTCTTTGATCCAGAACAAGAGTACCCGTCCCGGTACGAGTCATTTAGAAATTAGGTTAAAAGACAACTACCCGTCTTTAGTCAGTTCTTCGTTATCAATCTTGGTCTGTACCTTGTTGTTTGACCAGGGTTTGACCCTTTCTTCATGGACTTCCGACATATAACAGTGGGACGAATAAATTGATCCGTCTCATGTGGTACTTTTTGCGGTCCGACCTACTTCGTGTTCGACCTTAGTCCTGAAGTCTATGTGTCTACTGTGGTCGGACTACCGTCTTTCTCTTCTTGATTTCTCGGAGAACTATTTTCACTTTCTCTTCTCACTTCTTCAACCGAATTTTGAGTTGTAAGTTTTTTACTTCTAGTACCGTAGACCAGGGTAGTCAAGTCAAGTCAAGTCAAGTCAACGAGTCAGCACAGGCTGAGAAACGCTGGGGTACTTAGCGTCGTGCGGTCCGGAGGGACAGGTAGTGGTCGAGGGCCTTAAGTGAGTCTGAGCACAGGTAGCTCAGTCACTAAGGTAGGTCGGTAGAGTAGGAGACAGTAGGGGAAGAGGAGGACGGGGGTTAGGGAGGTTCGTAGTCAGAAAAGGTTACTCAGTTGAGAAGCGTACTCCACCGGTTTCATGACCTCAAAGTCGAAATCGTAGTAAGAAAGGTTTCTTTAGGGTCCCAACTAGAGGAAGTCTTACCTGACCAACCTAGAGGAACGTCAGGTTCCCTGAGAGTTCTCAGAAGAGGTTGTGGTGTCNGAGTCGGAAGAAGTGTCAGGTTGAGAGTGTAGGTATGTACTGGTGACCTTTTTGGTATCGGAACTGATCTGTCTGGAATCAGCCGTTCATTACAGAGACGAAAACTTATATGATAGATCCAACCAGTATTGAAAAGAAGGTTCCTCATTCGCAGAAAATTAAAGTACCGACGTCAGTGGTA